>PVJH01001382.1:0-212644 GCA_004026705.1 Nesogale talazaci | reverse complement strand
CTGGCGCCCCAAAAAACTCCAGCCTGGCTCTCCTCTCCAAACTGCTGCCTTTGGCACCGCGCCACTGCCCGGTTCCCGTTAGGGAAAGCCGCTCAGATACACTCCTGCCTGGCTCTCCTCCCCAATCGGCCGGACTCGCCCCGCCGTGCCTAGGGGCCGAGCCCCAGCTAGGGAAGGCGGTTGAAAAGCTCCTGCCCGACTCTCACGACCTGCCGCGGCCTGGTTCCCACTAGGGGAAGCCGCCCTAGAAGACTCCTTCCTGGCGCTCCCCTCCAACCCGCCCAACTCTCCGCGGAGCCGCCGCCGCCGCCGCCGCCGCCGCCGCCGCCGCCGCCCAGGAAGAAGCTTTTTAATAAATGGCTTTTTAAGAAACGTATTGTTTTAAAACAAAAAAAAAAGTCAGAAAAATCATACCCAAAACAGTTTTTTTTTTACCTTCAGAACTCACTTGTTTATTTTTTGAGGGTGGCAAGGGCAGTACTATAAGAATTTTATTGCAAAGTTTTACCCCATCCATTCTCTAGGCCTGATTCTGCCCTTTCAAGGTTCTTTTTGTTCCACAAATGCGAAGAGTATTTTAAAAGAACATAATTTGAGTCCCTTGAGATACCAAAGCAACTTATTTTGACATAGAGCTACCAGGGTATATAATTCTTTTGGGAAATTTTGGAGTGCTAGAACCACTACCATATTAGAAGTAGATAGGCCTATGTCGATTAGCATAGCTTCACGTTTTGATATTTTTGCTTAAGAGAGGTTTCTATGATGTTTTAGCAAGACTTTTAAATTTGTCATAGTTTCATTGACATGTAATTCACATATCCTCCAATTAATAGTTTAAACATATTAAAATAATTGTGCAATCATCCTCACAGTCAAGTTTAGAACATTGTCTTCTTTCTTGTTTTCATTATTAGCTCCTCATCCTCCCAATCCTCCTTGCCACAAACCTCACTCGGAAAGCACGCTGTCATCCAATCAAGGCCGACTCACCAAGTAGCCTGTAGGACAAAGCAGCACTTCACCTATTGTCTCCAAGACTGGCAGCTGGTGGTTTTGACCGGCCAGTGTTGCAGATCACAGTCGATTGAGTAACCCCGGCACCACCAAGCCCAAGAAACCCTTAATCCAGTTCTTGCCTGTTTAGATGTACCTAGCCCTTGCTCTGCCTCCATGAGGTAGACTGGCATATAAACTAACAGCTATAATTTGCACCTGAATAAAACCACTGATAAATAAAGGCACAAGTGTCCTGTTCAAAGAGGAGAATGGAAAGGAAAATTCTGACTGAAGATACTACAATGCAGTGGCTTCTGAGCTGTATAGAAAGATTTTGATAGGTTTCAAGAGAAGGGGCAGAAGGAACTGTCCATTCTGAAGGAAAACTGTGAAGAAAAGCAAATGGGTATAAGAGGGAAAGGCAGAAACAGGGACATGTGAGTCCCGGGGTGGGGAGGGGGGTGGTATGGCTGCTTGCAGGGTTATGTATAACAAATATTAGCCAAAATGTCATTCCCTTCCATTTGGAGTGGGAATGCCATACTATGAAGTTGTCACGGGTGTTGCCCACAAGGAACCAATTAGACTTGGGAGGCTGAGGAAAGTAACATCATCTATTTGTGTTTTAGAAAATACTCTAATAATATGACACACTGCTGTCATCAGTTTCAACCCAGAGCGATTCCATAAGACAGAGGAGAACTGCTCTTGGAGTTTCCATGACTACAAATCCTTAAAGGGGCTTCCAGAAAGCCTCATTTCTGGTGAGTTTAAACCATAGACTTGTGGTTTTTGTAGTCCAAATCTTATCCAGCAATGCCACCAGGGGCCAAATCCATTCAGTAATGCAATATTTTATTACAAAATCCTCTGATCCTTAGATAAGAGTCTAAGGGTGTTAAGAAAGAACAGTATGTATTTGTACTGACTAGTTTTCTTCTTGGAAAAAACCATCACTGCCACACTAATTCTTTCCTAACCCAATGGTTCTAAGCCTTTTCTCCTCACTACTACACACCTGAGTCACTGGTGTCAGAAACAACTTGATGACACCAACAACAACTATACCATCAACTGATGATACAAGCATATTCCTGTGACCAATTTTAAGTGTCACTGTTAGGTACCCCAGAGTCCATGCCCACCCCTATCTACCCTGTGCACAACAAAATGAAACAAAACACTGGCCTATCATGCACCATCCTATCCCTGACCTCATTGCTTCAGCTACTGTGTCAATTCAATTCCTAGACGTCTTCTTCCTTTCTGTTGTCCCGGTCCTTTGCCAAGGATGAAGTCCTCCAAGGACTGCTCTCTTAGGACAACATGTCCAAAGTATGCAACATGAAGTCTCACCATCACTGCCTCTGAGGAACAATTTGACTATACTCCTTCCACGAGGTATTGGTTTGCCTTTTTAGCAGTCATTGGTACTTTCGTTATTCTTCACTAACCCCACAATGCAAATGAATCTAATCTTTTTTGATCTTTGTTATTCAATTTTCAACTTTCACATGCCTATGTGGCAGTTGAAAATACCATGTCTTGGGTCAGGAACCCCTTAGTCTTCAGAGTAACCTGCCTGTTTTTCAACACTCTAAAGAGATCTTGTGCCACAGATATACCCAATGCATTGCATCATTTGATTTCTTGACTTATGCTTCCAGGAGCATTGATTGTGGATCCAAGCAGCACAAAATCCTTGAGAACTTCAATCTTTTCTCCATCTATATTGATGTAACCTATTTTTCCTGTGATAAGGATTTTGGTCTTCTTTCCATTGTCATCAGCAATTTCTCTGGGTTCTATTCACTTTCACCATGGTTGTATCATCTGCGTACGTGGGTTGTTAATAAACCTTTTTCTGATCCTGGTGCCACATTTTTCATATAAACCAGCTTCTCAGATTATTTGCTCAGCATGCAGATTAAATAAGTATAGAGAAAGGGCAGAGCCCTGATGCACACTTTGCCTGGTGTTAAACCATGCAGTATTCCCTAGCTCTGTTCACACAACTGCCTCTTGATCCAAGTACAAGTTCCATATGAGCACAATGAAGTCTTCTGGAATTCCCATTTCTTCTCAAGGTTATCCATAGTTTTTTATGATCTACACTGTCAAATAAATGTTGGCATAGTCAGCAAACCACAGGTAAACATCTTTCTGATATTCTCTGCTTTGAGCCAAGACCCATCTGACTGAGCACTGATATTCCTTGTTCTGACAATGTTCTTCTTCCATTATTTGGCCTTTGGTATCTGACAATGTTTCAATGCTACGCATAAGACTTTCAGTGGCTATTTCCTTCAAAGTGGGTACTCAATCCTTTGTAGTCTGTACTTAGTTTGGAAACCCCACAGAAACTTGTTCACTTTGGATAATGAGACTAGCATTTCAAACACCAGTGACATAGCTTCCAGTGACAAGCCACCACAATATGACAAACTTGTCACAGGTGGTGACAGTTCCAAGAACACGCATCCAAATTTTAACTCTTTCTCTCCCATTTTCGAAAGATGTTTAAAAATGATGTGTTACTTGTCAGGACAACCGAGCAAGCCTATTCTGGGTTCCCAAGTTCATGCCAAGATAAATAAAAGGATTTTAGTGAAAATCCCAAGTGGTACTGCGATAGGTAAACTTGTTGTGCCAACATGACCAAAGAAGATAGGTAGGTCTGTTGTGATAACATGGTCAATGAACACACAAAAGATCAATTGAAAGGCTGAGATAGAAATGGCTCCATGAGGCCTGCCCTTGCCCTCTTGCTCTTGGATCCATAAGCAATACTACCTGTGGGACACTATGGATAACCTTGAGAAGAAATGGGAATTCCAGAACACTTCATTGTGCTACCGTATTGCCGTGAGTTGGGGTTCCTTCAAGCCCTGCTTCATCACTCTCCTGGGATATACGGCTCTTGTGTAGGGGACCACTGCACTCTGTCATCTGGTTGACTGTTGGTGACCTGCTTTACTGTTTGTTGCTTGTGGCCAGATAGCCTGAACTGCTCTACAGAGGACTACTTGGTGGCTCTCAAGACTCCAAGGGCTGCCAGTCTTCTAGCTGTCTCACACAAGTGAGTTGCACCGAGCCATTTGTACTGCTTTATAGAATAGTTGAATGTTTCTTTCTTATCTTATATATCCTTCTGGCTATATAAATATATAAAGAGAATACTAGTGTCCCGGTTTTGTTTCTCTAGAGAACCCTGTCTAACACATACAGTGGTGATGAGAATTTGGTCTTGTAGTTTGCAGCTCATTTTGGCTTCTAATACCACTCTTTTCTCCACTATTTCTCTAGAGACTAACTTTCATCTCATTTTTTCATTCAGAAGGACTCGGGTTCAGAGTAGCAAAAACTCTCTCTTCCCAAATTTCACTTTTGTAAAAAAATAAAATTACATAGACAGGAAAGTAAAAAAGTAGTTGCAAAATCATAAAACCTTCATTGAACAAAAAAATATCAAAGCATGACAGTATTGTTTTGCCAAAGATCCCCCATTGAGTTCTATTCTCTTCTGCAGGTGGTGTTCCCACTCTGTAATCCTTCCCCCAAAGAATCCTGTGTTTTTTATTTGCCCCACATGAAAAAAGCAGGCTTGGCATCCTCAAAGAACACAAATAATGTTTCTTTTTTTAATTTGTAGGGGGAAAAAAAGTCTGAAGGGGCAAGACCAGAGTTTGGGGTGGATACAGAAAGGTTTTCCAACAAAATTCTCCTAAGTCAGCCCTGACTAACCTTAAAACATCCTCACAATGATCCCTGTGATCTTCTTGGGCCCCTCAAGAAAATATATCAAGATTCCATTTTTGAAATCCCCTAGAAATGTCACCAAAACCTAAGCTGGCCTCTCTACCTGGAATTTATCTGACTCGGTAGATTGCTCCATGGAAAAAGGCTGTCGTGAATGACACTTGCTGTCTGAGTCACATTAGTAAATCCAAGGTTCATTATTCATCGTATAAAATTGTCCTCAGTTAGCTTCAATCTTACTGAAGATCCTGATGCATAAGCTACTACTCTTTGAGCTCACCCACCTTCAGGTAGTGCATTTAGCACCCACTGAGCCAAAAGCTAGGTGTGGAATCTATACTAATCATATACTAATTCTATAATCTTCTTCCATCAATTTCTGGACACCGGTCACAGTTCATCATTCATCAAGGCTGAAAATCTTACCTTTCTTGGTTCACCTTGAGCTCTTAGCCTTCCGTAAAATGCTTGATTTCTATAGGGCCGTTGTTTTATAGGAGGTAGCATTCCTGTAGACATGCTGCAAAGCTTCTTTGATTTCAAAAGATTCCACTTGAATATTATTAAAAATTCAATGTTGACTCTAATCTCAAAATCATTTTTCCCATGGTATAAAAAGTACTCTTTAAAAAAAAAAATTAAAAAAAAAAAACCTCCTGAGGCTAAAACAGTTACGTTACTGCAGTAGGCCACATTCTCGGTGGTGACAGCAGTGGAGGTGGTGGTGGCAGCTGGGTGTCTTTGAGTCAGTTCTAATCCATAGTGACCCCATGCACAACAGAACAAAACACTGCTTGTTCTTTGCAATCTTCACAATTATTCCTATCCCTGAGCGTACTGATGTAACCACTTTTTCGGACAATCTCCTTGAGGATCTTCCTCTTTTGCTCTACCTCTCCACTTAGCCAAGCATGATGTCCTTCTACAAGGACTAGTCTCTCCTGAAAGCATGTCCAGATACTGCCATCCCTGCTTCTAAGAAGCATTCTGACTGTACTTCTTCCAAGACAGAGTGGTGTGTTGTCTTTTCAGCCGTCCATAGTACTTGTAATATTCTTCTCCAGAACCACAATTCAAATGCATTGATTCCTCTTTGATCCTCCTTATTCAATGTTCAACTTTCCCGTATATATGAGACAATTGAAAATACCATAACTTGGGTCAGGTGCATCTTTATCCTCAAAGTAACATCCCTGCTTTTCAGTTCTCTGAACAGGACTTGGGCAGAAGATTTACCCAATACAATACTTCTTTGGATCTTGTGAGCATTGATTGTGAACCCAAGCAAGACAAAAACCTTTGACAACCTCAATCTTTTCTCTGTTTATCATGATATAACCTATTAATCCAGTTCTAAGGATGAGGGTCTTGTTTACGTTGAGTTGTACTTACTTCACACTAAAGGATGCAGTCTTTATTCTGCATCAGCAAATGCCAGATTGCTAATGAGCCTTTTCCAATCCTCGTATCACACTCTTCTTCATATGAGCCAGCTTCTCTGAGCATTTGCTCACTCTTCAGATTAAACAATTAAGCTGACAGGATACAACCCTGATGTACACCTTTCCTGTTTTTAAACCATGTAGCATTCACTTGTTCTTTTCACACAACTACCTCTTGAACCATGTACAAGCTCCACAAAAGCACTATGGAATGTTCAGAAATTTACATTTCTTCTCAAGGTTATCCAGAGTTTGTTACCATCCACACAGCTTAATACCTTTGGGTAACCAATAAAACACAAGTAAACATCTTTCTGGTATTCTTTGCTTTGAGCCAAGATCCATCTGACTTCAGCAACGATATTCCCTTTTTTCACGTCTGATTGAATGTGGCCTGAATGTCTGTATTCTCTAGGGAAGAAAATTCAGTGACACAAATATCCAAAAAGAGAGAAATTTATATCAAGAAATGGCTCATACAGTTGTAGAAGTGGGCAAGTCCACATCTGGGAAGGTTCTGAGTCCATGGGTCAGATAGGGAGCTGGAGGCTCAATAGCTCCAGCTATTGAGGATGAACCTGAGCTCAGCAGCTAGTAGCAGCAGAGGCAAATGGATCCAAGGTCAGCTATTCAGATGGCAGGCCATTGACACATGTGCACAGAACCAGAAGTCAATGGATTAGATTCAGGATGCACACCCAGCGAATTGCACGTGAGCTTTTCCACTCATGTTGAAAGCAGGCCAGGTCCTCAAAGAAACTTCCTTTAAATCAAATGTATCCAGGATGTGATATAAGTAGGGGTGCTGCATCCCACCTTAATCTTACAACTGATTGATAGTTCCTTATATCCCTGTAGGTAATTACATTGTGGTAAGGCATATCATGGCAGATCACTAGGTCTGCCCAAGCACTGAAAATCTTGGCCCAGCCACATTGACCCCAAACTGAACTATCACAATTATCAAGAGAGCTTGTATGCAGCCATCCACTGATCACAAAGATGTGTTTAAATATGATCTTTAGATCCTTGTAGTTGGCTCCCCCTCTCTACCCCACCTTCCCTCCACCCATTCGGTAGCTCCACTCTCACCACTGGCCCCAAGGGGTTCATCTGGCCTGGGTTCCCCATATCTCCAGTTCCCATCTCTGCCAGTGTACCTCCTCCAGTCCAGGTGGATTTGTAAGGTAGAATTAGGACCATGATAGTTGGGGGGAGGAAGCCTTCAGGAACTAGAGGAAAGCTTTATCGTCACCTCACTGCACCTTGATTGGCCTATGTCCTCCCCATGATATCCCTGTAAGAGGGTGTCCAATTGCCCACGAGAGGCCTTGGTCCCCATCCTGCTGTTCCCCTCATTTGTAGGTCAACCCCTTGTGAGTTATGACAAAACAATAATAATTTATAGAGTACTGAGGGTCAGTGGGGGAAGGAGGAGCAGGGATAGAGGAGGAAGAATGAGAAGCTGATATCAAGAGCTCAAGTGGAAAAACAGATATTTGGAGAATGATGATGGCAGCAGGCATGTGAAGGTGCTTGTATAAATACATATATTTATGTATTGTGAAAAGCAAGGTATGAGCCCCTAATAAAATGATTTTTAAAAATTAAATAAATAAATAAAATCAAGACATATAAAAAAAATTAGTCCAGTAGACAATTCGACCACATAAACACCAGTCTCCACAGCTCTGAGAACAGAATAACTAGTTGTTCCCTGGCTACCACCACCAATTTGTCGATGGGGGAGTGGGGACGATTGAAGTTCCTATATAAAATAGGCAAACATGTGGAACCAGATGCAAAATCCTGAAATAAATCAGGCTTACTGGTCTGAAAGAGATAAGTGTGACCCCCAAGATGAGGGCAGTTAACTACCCTTCAAGTCTTAAACCCATCCCTGGAGTAAAATGATTTATCATTACAAATAGAAAAAGGCAGTATTTACACAAAGACAAAGTTCATAGGGTTAGGAAAGGAGGAAGGGAAATAGGAAATGGGGTGTGGGGATCAGAATATATTATGGTACACTGAGAAAATGATCATGGATGATTTCAAAAAATTATATTTAAATTGTCGAATGTGAACTGGATGATCTGATCTGTAAACCTTCACCTAGTTCAAAATAAAAAGTTGGTTTTATAAATATACATATATATGATATTGAGAATAAATGTGTGCATGTATAAACTGGAACCCAGCAGCATACTCTGCTCTTCCCCTCATCTATACTGCTAGTTCCATCCATCTTGAGTTCCACCCAGACTTTTCTGCTATTCTAGCTTCCCTAGGGATCCTAATCTCCCGACTTTTTTCCTCTGTACTTTCATACACTTATCGTTTGCACAACACACATTACAGTTGTATTAAATCCTGCATTGCCCTGTCCTTTAATTTCCTCTGCTGTGCGTGTCTTGTCTCCCTTCGAGATTGATGAGGCTCTTGGAGAGCCTCACATTTCAATACTCAAAAACGAAGTAAGTGATATATGGTAGAGACGTTAAATCACTAAAGTGTTCAGAACAGAGATGTATGCTGTTTTGTTTAGCAAGGCTAAAATTTCCTCCCTGCTCAGCACCATGAAGATCTATTGTATAGTCTGCAGTGGTTCTGCATGAAAGAATGGAAAAGAGAAATCGTCTCAGCATCCAAAACAATACACTGGCTTCTGTAAACTAAGGGGAAACTAATAACTTCTAGATTCTCATGCTTCTAAGACCTGAACAGCGATAGGCTTGCTACTTTCGTGCATGACTCCAAGAAGGATGCTATCCACAGTTTTGTAATATTGAGGTCTTTTTTTGGTTGCATTTTGCTTGTTTCCCTGAAAATGCTTGTGCTAATGCTTTAACATTCTGCTATCTTGATATTCTGTACAATGGGAGATGTTTCTGATGAGAATCTGTGTAATTGAGGCTACGTCTGGACAAGACTCTTCAAATAATGTATTTGGCACAGCTACTTAAAGTCCCAAAGGGCTTACCATTAAATCATATTTATGAGCTGGTTCTTCATTTTAGTAAAACCTGGATATTGCTCCCATAAGGCTATGAATAAAATTAGATTGTTTTAGCACTTTTCTTTCCACCTGAATTCATTTATTTTCATGTTAGAGGCCCAGCTATTTGGGATTCTGATTTTATTTTGTAAAGACAGGGTTGGATTAGGAGATGGGGAGATAAGAAAGGCAAAAATTCATGAGGAAACATTGACAGGATTTTAAATGTGATATCCCATTCTGCTGCTGAATCAATATTGATCTGTGGTAAATAATATTGGCAGCATGGCAATCCATAAAATATGCTATAAAATACTATAGATTATTCAACTGTGTAGTGTACTTCTTAAACAAGCAGCGTGATCTCAAGGCATTTTCTTTCTTTCTTCATTTTTTAGTAAAACATAACTTTTTAGCCATTTTTCTATGACAAAAGTGAAATGTTTTCATTGTATCATTAATGTAATCACTTCTAGAATTAACAGCTCCATAAAAATAAGAATAATTAACATTATTGAATGCCTCAGGTATTGTTTTAAATTACTTATACACAATTTCTTTTTAAACTTTCACTGCATTCTTTGGGGTAACTGTATATATTGGCATAAACTAATTTTCAATAATCATTTTCAAGTATCAAAGGAAGTTGAAAAATGAAAAAGGCATGGTCATTTCAAATTGTTTGATATGTTTGGCATCTTGTCTTTGAGATACATTAAAACCTATGAGACCTAAAATTCAAGGAAATCCCTTGTTTTTACAGATCTTATAAATTTCTCTCCTTTGGTAGGATGCAGTCTTACCATTTTTCTATAACTCTCTATTAATGAAGATTCCTTTTCTGGCATTTTTGACATTACACAGTGTGGTGTAGTTGAATTCTTTGGTAAGCTTTCTAACCTCCGTCTTCTAATTCCCACTAAATGAACAGGTGGGAGTGTAAAATAATATGTACGAAATGCTCGTGTGAAAATTGGTCAGTTTTGCCCATAGTAGACTAAATATAAACACTCAGTAGGAGGTCAATTCTTATGGTAGTAGGATAAAGAAGGTTGAAAGCTAGAAGCATGTCTGACCTGTGACTTGTAAAAATCGGCCTCGGTTACGTGATTCTGCTCCATCCCACTTGTAAAGTCAGAGAACTTCAGACTTGGCCTCCAATACTGACCTTTTAAAATCTCACACTGTTTACTTCATACATAACAATAAGGAAATAAAATTCTTCTTCATTCTCTCACATGTGTATTACAAGGGGTACCCCCAAAAAAGGTGGGGGTTTTTTCAAAGCTATGTATTTAAATAGCTTTATAAAGCAAACTTATCATCTTCAAAGTTCTCTCCAGGACACTTAATGCATTTGTCAAATCTGCTATTCCATTCTTGGCAACATTTTTCAAACTCATTTGGTTTGGTTGGTTGACAGCACCACCCCCATTTTTTTTCTTCACCTCTTCTATGTCGTCATAGCGCTGTCCTTTCATGTCCCTCTTCATTCATGGAAACAAAAAGAATCACACAGAGATGGGTCGGATGGGTAAGGTGCCTGGGGCAAGACAGCGTGATACATTTTTTTTGCCAAAAACTGGTGCACTGAGATGGCTGTGTAAGTAGGTGCATGTCATGCTAGCAAAACCAGTCCCCCACCCCTACCACATAGCAGGACTTTTTGTCACACACTGTTATGATATCTTTTCAGAACCTCTGGGGGCTCAATCATGGTACTTTTCTCTTCACTATCCACATTAATTCCCATAAGAGATCTCCTCCGCTACCATAAGCCCATATGAATTCCAAAATTATATTTTCAGTCCAAAATATTCTCCTAAACCTTATCTTCTGTGCATAACATTTACTTAGGCATCTCTACTATCTTCTCTAATAGACACCTTTATCTCACAATACCCAAACTGAACACCTGATATCCACTCTGTGAAACCTTCTATGCCCACAGCTATTCTCCACTCAGTTGATGGTGAATCCATTTTGCCAGTTGCTCAAGCTTAAAACCATGGAAGAGTTGTTGTTGACTCTGTTGCTCTTGTACTAGACAGCCAATCGCTCAGGAAACCTTTTAACTGTACCTTTACAGTTGCTCCATATTCTGACCACTTCCTATCACCTTTTATACTACAACTCTACTATAACTCATCATAATTTCTCATCTATATTACTATGCACACATGTTCATCTCTTGCAGCTTCTTTTCCCACCTCAGCATACTGAACCTTTAAAAAGATAAGTTAGATTATGTCAGTCCTCAGACCAGAATGCTGAATGGGTCCCCATTTTATTCACCCAAAGATCTTAAAGTGACCTGTGAAGTCTCCCAATGCTTGTGGCCTTCCTAATGTCCTTTTATCAGTCAGGTACAGGCCCACACTGGGCCAATGGACACCTTCTTAGAGCTTTAACTCAGGCTGTTCTGGCTTCCAATTCTCCGCTGGATGCCATGACTAACTCCTCGTCTTCTTCAAAACTGCTCCCAAATCATCTTTTTAAAGTAGAAGCATGGAAATCACTCAATATACTGGAGAATAAATATGTAGAGGTTAGGCTCTCCAGTAACACAATAAATCATAAAGAAAGAAAAGGACAAGTGAGGGAGAAAGACAGTGCTTTCTGTTCCCATAAATAATTATAATCTCAGACACGCACAGGGGCATCTCTATCCTGCCTTCAGCGTTACTATGAATAGGAATCAACTCTAAAGTAGTGAGTTGAGTTTGTTGATTCACATATGACATGATTCTATATCTGTAGAATCCCCAAAATCCACGAAAAAAAATCTAATAAAGCTAGAATATGAATTCAGCAAAGTTGCAGAAAACAAAAATCGAGTTTTGTTCTGTATACTAGGAAAGAACTGTCTAAAAAGCAAATTAAGGAAATCATTCCATTTGCAACTGCATCAAAAAGAAAATACCTAGGAATAAACTTAACCAGAGACATGAAAAACTTTTACACTGGAAATAATGAGCTACCACTGAAAGAAATTATATACTGAGATAAATGGAAATGCAGCTCATGTTCATGGTCAGAGAATTGATATGGTTAAATGTCAATACTACCTAAAGTGATCTACAGTTTAGACTAATCTCTAACAAAACCTGATAATACTTCTTTGCAGGAATATGCACGTCAATCCTCAAGTCATGTGAAATTACAAAGGTCCCTGAATATAAAAAAAAAAAACTTGAAAATGGACAAAGTAGGAGAACTTACATATACCAATTTCAAAATGTCCTATAAAGCTACATTATACAAAAAGTGTTCCTGGATACAGGGGAATATGGTTGCCTTTTTAAAGCATGGGAGAAAATTTCTCAGCTACTACCAGAGGGATGCCATGGGGATGGCTATCCTGCCCTTCCTCAAAGTGAGAAAATTAGCTAAATAGACTAAATTTTCTTAAAGCATATGACCAAAGCCTCCTCACAGACTTCCATTTACAATTGACCTGCAGTACAAACTACTTCTATGTACTTCAGTCTTCTCTAGCACAGCTGATCTGTCTAGCCTCTGAGGCAACATACACATCCAAACTTCTTTGCCCTGCTGCCTTCTGGGAGACCTGTGTGGATAGCAGACCACACAAGCCAACCTGGTGCCAACTTCCTCAGCACCCAAATTACACAGCTTGCCTTTTTTCTCCCTTCCTCTTTCTTTCCCATTTTCTTCTTCAAAACGTTGTCCTCTTCCTCATACAGCACACATGTAAGCAGGAATTTTCACCCAGCAGCAGTTCCCCCATCCCTTCAGTATTTGTACTTTTGTTCTATACATTTATTGTTTTTATCTAGTTTTCTCCCACTTTTTAAAACAGTGTGATCCCCGACCTTTCTGAGGATATATACTACCCCCAGGCCAAAAAAAAATGCAGGGCTATATATTTGGTCACACACACCCAAACAAGGGATTCCCCACCTTTGCATGCACAGACCAGCCTACATTTATTTATTTTTAATACTTTTTTTTGGGGGGGGGGGGTTCTTACATCTCTTACCACAAATCCATACATTCCTCCAGTGAGGCCAACGTGATAACCACTACACTACAGAAACGAGCTGGCTTACGGAAATGAGCTGGCTCATTCCTCCAGTGAATCAAGCACATTTGCACATATGCCACCATCATCATTTTCAAAGCATTGTCTTCCCACTTGAGCCACTGATATCACCTCCCCATTTCTTCTCCTTCCCTCCTCAGCTCGCCCTCCCTCACAAACCCTTGATGTGTTATAAGTTATTGTTTCCACATCTTACATCGCACTCTGTCACTCCTCACCCACTTTTCTATTATTCAACCCCCCTGGGAGAGAGTTCTAGTTTGATCTTTGTGATCTATTCCCTCTTTCTACCCCCACCCTCCCCTAATCCTCCTGGCATCCCTACTCTCCTTATTGACTCTGAGGGGTTTATCTATCCTGGATTCCCTGTGTTGTGGACTCTGTAGTAATGTGCATGCTCTGGTCTAATCCAATTTGTAAGGAAGAATTGAGCCCATGATAGTGGGATAAAGGAAGCAACAAAGAACTAGAGGAAAGTTGTTCGTTTCATTCACACTATACTGCACCCCAACTGGCTCATCTCTTCCCTGTGACCCCTCTGTCAGGGGATGTCCAGTTGTCTACAGATGGGCATTGGGTCTCCATTCCATGCCCCCACTCCCATTCACCTAGGGTATGGTTTTGTTCTGAGTCTTAGATACCTGATACCTGATCCCATTGACACCTAATGATCACACAGACGGGTGTGCTTCTTTCATGTGGGCTTTGTTGCGTCTCAGCTAAATTGTTGCTTGTTTATCTTCAAGCCTTTAACACCCCAGACACTATATATTTTGATAGCTGGGCACCATAAGCTTTCTTCACCACATTTGTTTATGCACACATTTTGTCTTCAATGATCATGTCGGGAAGGTTAGCATCACAGAAAGCTAGATTGTTAGAACAAAGTAGTCTTGTGTTAAGGGGGCATTTAAGTCCCAATGTCCATCTGCAACCTTAATTCTTAACATATAGTTATGAATATATATATGCCTGTATTTAGGCTGCTTTAAATGTCCTTTGCCTCCTAGTACTTTCTCTCTCCTCCTCCCCCTCACTTTCCCAAGTACCCTTATCTCTCCTTTTCTCTATTTCACTATGTGTTTTCTAGCACCTACTAGAACTCTCCCACATCACTAGACAGAGCCAACTACACCTACACAACCCCAAAACTAGGGTACCACTAATAACTGTGCCAAGAGGCTTAAGAAATAGTGATTAACCACAGACAACACCCAGAAATTAAGAAGAACGAACACAAACCACCAAAATTCATCCAAATGTAATGGAATACTCTGAAAAGTAGGCCCTGGAACTACCAGAACCAGAATTCAGAGGAATTATGTTCAGGTGCTTTGAAGAGATTGGGAAAGATTCATGAAAACATTGGAAAACTGGTATTCTTAAACCAAAAGTAATACCAGAAGATAAACAACATGGTCACAGACATAGGAATCATAGTAAAAAAAATATGAGGAATAGAATAAAAGGAAAAAATCAAATCAATGACCTTGAAAACAGACACAAAATAGTCTACTGGTCCCCACTAAAAATAGAACACTTAAGCACATAAAAAGACTTCATCAGCAGTGTAAAACAAGAGTCCATGAATTGAGGAAAAAACATTTAGCAATTATATAACAAAACAAGGGGCTGGCTACAAAAATCTATAGAATTCTGCAACGTCTAACAAAGGAAAAACAATCCAATTAAAAGGTGGGCAAAGGACATGACTAGACAATTCACAAAAAAATGAAACTCCATGGCTAACAAGCACCTATGCTCATGACCACTAGTCATCCAGGAGATGCAATTCAAAACAACAATGGGCTCTATCATCACACTCATAATGATAGCCCAATTCACAAAAACAGAGGAGACCAAATGCTGAAAAGGGCAAGGAAAGGCTGGAACGCTTATACACTAATAGTGGGATTATAAATAGGTGCCACCAAGTACTTACTCTGCTCAGTATCTACCCCAAAGAAGAGACATACAACATTGTGCTAAGGTCGCCCCAATTTAGCACGTACTCCCACACAAGTGATAAGTGAACCTTAGTGGAAATTCACGTCGAAACGGTGTGGTGAGGGTTGGGGAGGGGGGTGGACGTCCAGTGGGCATATATGTCATAGAGAAGACAATTGGTGAGTAAACCAGGTGGACCGGTTTTTTCCATCAGGAAAAAACAGTTCACAATACATCAGGGAGAAAATGCTTGACAATACTTATATAAAACCCAAAGGGAGAATATGCCTGGTAATATGTTTTTGGTTACCTGGTTACTTTAGACCAACTTCTATCCAGCCCTTGGTGACTCAGACCAAGTGCTATAGACAACTAGAACTAGTGCTATAGACAACTAGAACTTTAGACTCTCCTTTTCTGGCACACATGTCCTCGATAGGCCACACCACGACTCAATGTAGAAGCCCTACTAAGCAAACTGGGATTTACCTCCAACTCACCTATGGCAGATTTCAGGATCTGGTTGACTCCCTTAGATTGAAGGTTGCAATGCCCTGATGAGAAGAATCAGATGACTGTTATCCCAAAGTTATGGAAAGATTGGTTGTTGGACTTTGGTTCAGATTTCTTGCTTTGAATGTGCCCAATGAATAGTGTCCTGGAACTACTATGCATTCACTATTTTAATGCTCTTCTTGCTCTCTTATGGCATGTATTAGTCTGGTAGACATGGGTCTACCTTTATGAAGAAGTATTATTGAAATTTTGCCCTATCACCAAATGTGTAAATGGTTTGTGTATATAGTATCCAGTTATTTAAACATTAATCTGTACAAGTCAACAATTCATGTGTTATGATCTGAAAAATCAGCTGATAGGTGTATAGTTTTCTTTTCTCGACTGTTTTAAATTCTATACCAGTTACTAAATTAATGACACTAGCAACAGATTTGCCAGTACTTTATGTTCCAGGGAAGAAGAGTTATAATGTTCTCTATCAAAAAATGATGATAATGATGTCTGCAAAATGAACCAGGGGCCTATTTAAATCATCAGAGATATACAAAATAGATTTTTTGGCTTGCACTTAATTTCAGTCCCAATCTAAGAACAATCTGTGTTTGATGCTCACCCTCATGAAGAAATAACTAAAGATATGGATGTCTTTGTGTGTTAGTCCAGGTAGACTAGAGAAACAAATCCATAGACACGCATATGAATATAAGGAAAAGGTTTATGTACAAGAGGAATGGGACATTGAGAAAGCATCCCAGCCCAGTCCAGTTCAAAGTCATAAGTCCAATATTAGCCATATGCCCGATATTAGTCTATAAAGTCTCCTTCTGATTCATGAAGTCACAGGACAGTGGGTGCAGAATCCCGGCACCGGCAGGAGTCTCCCCATGGCTCCTTGCTTCCAGGGCTCAGGGTCCATCAACAACATTCAGTGATGGTAGAAGCAACTCAGCACTGGCAGGGATCTCCACATAACTTCTCCAGCTTCAGAGGTCTGCTTCCATTAGGGTAAGGCCATGTGGCTTCTCCTCCTGCTCCTTCAGCTTCTCAGATGCTGCCATCTTGTCCATAGTTCGTTGTCTCTGAGGCTAACTCCCAACAACTGGGGAGATAGCTTCTCATCTCCACAAGGGAAATATTGCAAGATTTCCCAGAAGTCTCAGGAGAAAGCCATGCACACTCGGAGGCCTCATTGGCTACTTAATTGCTATCTCCAGATTAACAGGCTAGACTCCACCCTTACATTCAATCATGAAGTTAACATAAGCATACGACCTCCACATTTAGTAAAATGTGAAGAAAACAGATGGTGCCCAGTTATCAGTTTGAATAGTGTCTGAACTCTTAAAGGCTTGTCTTCAAGCAAGCATCTATCTAAGTGAGGCATCAAGTAAGTCCACTTGAAAGAAGCACACCATTCTGTGTGATCAAATAATTCTAAATAATAAAATCCAAAGGAGGGAATGGTATCAGAGCTTAAGTTGCAAAGAGCTGGTTTGTGGAAGGCTTTGGATGACAGTGGGAGTCCATTTGCAGAGTTCCCACATGGATTAAGCCTCCAGTGAATTCCCTCTGATCATAGTCCAGGAATGTGAATAGTCTTGTTCTCAGACAGAGAATATTGTAATTTTAATTACAATGGTAATGTAGTTAGGTTAAAATACAATACCTTATCATTCAATCTGCCTTTTCACCCAACATTTTTTATTAAGGTATTTCTGTTTATTTCTGTCATAGTTATTGGTTTTCATTTGTTTGTGTGTTTCTTGTTTGTATGATTTTTTATATATGGAATCAGGATAGTAAATCTATAGTAACCAGTGACAATAATTAATGCTGGCTTGGGAGGTTAGGGAGAAATGGGTGGCTAGCAACAATGAGAAGAAAATGTTATGAAGTTGATTGTGGTGATAACTGCACAACTCAATATGATTGAATGATTAAATTGTATGATGTGTGAATTATATGCCAGCAAAATGATTTATTTGTAAAGTTACTTGGTGATACTGGAAGAAGAGATGTATAGGCCAATGGAATAGAACTGAAAATCCAAAAATAAATCCATACATATACGGTCAATTGACTTTCAATGAGGGTGCTAAGTCCATTTAGTGGGGAAAGAATAATCTTTTCTAATAAACAGTGCTGGTGTAACTAGATTTCTGCATGACCTCTAGTGGATAATTAAATTAAATTTGTATTCTAACATTAGAAAGTTTTTTTTTTCTCACCAATTAATCTTACTATTTCTGATGTATTTCTCTCCCTTGAACAAACTTAATAAGTAAGTCATACAATTTACAACTATAACTACTATGTTAATCAAAATGCTAAAAAGCTATTTTAAAGGAAAATGTAGACTCCTTCCCAGTAGTTCCACTGAGGCCATGGAAGGGCAACTCTAAATTTGTATCCTCGTCTAGTCATCAAGTAGAGCTCTTCTGGTAGGTTTATAATAGGCTTATAATAGGTTTATAACAAGGCTCTTCTGAGGAACTTTGACTTTAAGTTGATAGTATCACTTCAAATCTGCAACTTGCCTGTCAGTTTGTCATACTGTGGTGGTTTATGCATTGCTATGATACTAGAAGCTTTGTCAGCAGTCTTTCAAATACCAACAAGATCACCAAGGTGACTAAGCTTCTAGTCTAAGAACAGACTATTAATAAGGAATAGTTTGTCCACTTTAGATAGATTAGCCACCGAAAATCTCATGAAGAGTAGCGGAACATTGTTGGATACGTACACTGAAAACATTACTATTAGCAACCAATCATTGTCAGTGTATTGCTGGAAGATGAGCTCCTCAGATTGGAAGAAACTCAAAGTATGACTCAGGAAGAGCAGCCTTCTCAAAGAGGAGACAACCATCATGACCTGCACACAAGAAAGCCTTTGAGACCTTTATTCACTAATAGGCATGTCTCAAAATGAGAAGAAGCAGATGCACCTACCTATTAAAAATTAGAACATGGAAGACACACATTCTAAATCTAGAACCATTGGAAGTCATCAATAATGAAATGGAATACATCAAGGTCAATATCCTAGGAATTAGTGAACTGAAGGAGACTAGTCTTGGCCATTTTGAATGAACAATCCTCTGGTTTACTACAGTAGGAATGACTCATTCAAGAGAAATGGCATTGCATTCATCATCAAAAAAGACATTTGAACATTTTTCTTGAAGGATAATGCTTTCTGTGATAGAATACTATTTACAAGTTTAGAAAGAAATCTATGTTTACAAATAAACCTAAGCAATGCAACTATTATTAAAACATATGCACCAGCCACTAAAGTAATTGAAGAATTCTACCAATCTCTTCAATCTGTAATTGATAAAACATGCAATCAAGATGCATGTTTAATAATTATTGGTGATTAGAATATGAAAATTGGAAAGAAAGAGGAAGGAAAAGTAGTTGGAAAATACCATTGGTTGGAAATTACCATTGGTAATAGAAATGAAGCTGGAAGTGGCATAAGATAAATTAGCAAGATGAACAAGTTTTACACGGAAACTTTCTAATTGTATACAGTAAGTGTTTGCTATATTAAAAATTTCCCAAATGCATTGTTAGAGATAATCATTTTATTTTAAACTATTAAATGAGCATTTAATTTCTATAAATCAAATTATAAATTAAAAATTAGCATGCAAGATTTTAAAGTAACATTAAGAACTTACATGGTTAGTATGGCAGGGGCCAGACCAAATCCCGGGATACATATGGTAGCCAGCTTAAAAGGAGGGCTTGGGAGAGATAAAAAGAGAGAAAGAAATGGGTAGTGGGGAAGGAAGCAGGGCAATAAACCACCAAAGGAAGGGTATTGTTTATATCTCCACAGGAAAAGAGGAAGCAGACTTTGACCCTGTGCTCCAAGGTGTGAATGCAACATACCAGCATGAAGCAGAGAATCAGTAGAGGGATCTGAGAGTCTGGCCCCAATCTCAACTACTTGGACAGCTGCCCATCCCCCCAGAAGAACTTGCTTCAGAGGACAGCCCTGAAGTTACAACTCAGGGAAAGGGACATGTCTGATCAGAGCACACAGGAGCATATGATGGAGAAGGAAGAGAGAATGGAGCACAGGCTGGCCCACAAAGCCTTGAGGACGATATCCCCACTCTGAGCAGCCATTGCACAGAGAGGACCATAGGGCCTGACCCACTATGAGACACAACATCCCTCACTGACTCATAGCCCTACAGGGGACAACACAGGAGACACAATGTGAGAAATGCACCCGATCTGACCCCATCACACAGAGACAAAACACTAAGGAGGTACAGCAGAAAAACCAGGGGAACAGAGCAAGGAAGTACCCAGGGTGTGACAAAAATGACTTTGGGGTCAGAGCTTGGAACCCCATCAGATTGGACAGGAAAATGCTTGTAAAAGTCAACAAACAGACTTTGAACTATTTACAGGTTTTTCTCTTTTTTCCATTGGGTTTTGGTTGTTGTTTCTCTTCTTTTATTGCTTTGTTTTTGCTGTCTTGTTTTTGTGCATGTTATTATCTTTGCGGTTTTATCTAGACAAAATAGGCAGAATAAGCAATCTGGAAGAGACAACAGGAGGGATCGTTTCGGGACATGGGAGTGGGGGGAGGTGGGTAAAGGAAGTAGTGTTAATCAAGCCAGGGAAAGGGAACAAGTGATCCTAAATCAGTGTTGAGGAGGGTGTAAGAAGCCTGGTAGGGTTTGCTCAAAGGCAATATAACCAAGAGAAATTACTAAAACCCAAATGAAGGTTGAACATGATAGTGGGCCAAGAGGAAAGTAAAAGGAAATAGAGAAAAGTACTAGGAGGCAAAAGGCATTTATAGAAGTCTAAATACAGGCATATACATATGTAAATATATTTATATCTGATGAGGAGAAAAAATATCTATGTGCATATAATTTTAAGTTTAGTATTAAGGTAGCAGATGGACACTGGGCCTCCACTCAAGTACTCCCTCAATGCAAGAACACTTTGTACTATTAAACTGCCATTCCATGATGCTCACTTTCCCGACATGATTGCTGAAAACAAATTTGTGCATAAACAAATGTGGAGAAGAAAGCTGGTGGTGCCCGACTATCAAAAGATTTAGTGTCTGGGATCTTAAAGGTTTGAAGGTACACAAGTGGCCATGTAGCTGAGAATCAACAAAACCCACATGGAAGAAATACGCCAACCTGCGTGATCACAAGGTATCCAAAGGACCAAGTATTAGGCATCAAAGAATAAAAAAATCATATCATTGTGAATGAGGGGGAGTGAGGAATGGGGACCCAAAGTCCAACTGTAGGCAAATGGATGTCACTTTATAGAAGAATCACAGGGAGGAGGCAAGCCAGTCAGGGTGCAATGTAGGAACAATGAAACATAAAGTTTTCCTCGATTCTACTTTAAAAATCTGGCTAGACTGTAAGATGTGTTTTGGTACAGATAAGAACTGGAAACACAGGACAGATGAATCTTTCAGGATCAATGGTGAGAAAGGGGATACCAGGAGGGTGGAGGGAAGGTGAGGTAGAAAGGGGAAACTGATCAGAGGATCTACATATAGCCCCCTCCCTAGGGAATGTTCAACAGAAAAGTGTGTAAGGGGAGATATCAGTCAGTGTAAGACATGGAAAAATAATTATTTATAAATTATCAGAGGGGAGAGGGGGGCAGAAAAGGGGGGATAAGGAGCTGATACCAGGGGTTCAAGTCAAAAACAAATGTTTTGAGAATGATTAGGGCAACAAATTGGGTGGATGAATGGATGGATGGATGGATGGATGGATGGATGGATGGATGGATAGATGGATGGTGATGAGTTGTGTGAGCCCCCAATAAAATAATTTAAAAAAAAAACTTACCTGGTTTACAGAAAAGAAGTGCAATTAGAAGACTAAAACTTCATTACTGGAAAAGTCACTAGTCCATGACTAGCATGTGAGCATTTGGACAGCTTTCAGCATTGTTGAGGACTGAAAATCAAACTAAATTGACTGACATAGTTTATTCCAATCCATAACAACCTTATAAAAAAGAACAGACAATGTGAGTAGGTGTTCAGGATCCCTGATGGTGTAGTGGTTATGTGTTTGGTTGCTAACTGCAAGGTCAGCAGTTCAAAACCACCAGATGCTCTTCAGGAAAAAGTTGACGTTTACTACATCCATGAAGAATCTTGGAAGCTCACAGGGGCAGTGCTACCCTGTCCTAATGGTCAGAAGCTACTCAATGACAGTGAGTTGTTTTGTTTTTTCATAGCTGTAATCTTCATGAAATTGGACTGCTATACATTTCTGTACATTCTATATATTCTGTACATTCTATACATTCATCTGTTGAGTTCATCTGCTATGTTGTTTTAAAATGAATTTTATTCTTTGAGACATCAGACACGAATGCTCATCATTTTATAATGTATAAATAATATAGCTATCCTTTGTTAGGTCATCACATAGTAGGCTATAATAATTATAATTTTCAAACTGTACAGAAAGAGCAAAGTGAATAAAAGTTAAATAAGATTCAATAGATCTGATTTACGAAAATTGACACCTGATATTTGGTGTGTGCTCTTGCAAAAAGTGCAGGGGGATTTTCTTCCACAATCCAAAAGGCAGAACCTGCTTTAAAATCAAATTTCATGTCTTTTCCAATAATCCCTGTAAAGACTTTCAAAATTTTTATTTCAAGTTATTATAAGCATTCTGTTATATATATATATATATATATATACACACATATTTTATCCTTAGCTTTTAAATTTTTCACACCATTTGGAAAATTCAATCAAATTCAGCATGATGGTATCTTCACAGATTCTTTGCAAGATTAATGTAGACAATCCTGGTGCACCATCTTTAAAATCTGATCAGTTTGCAACCAAACTTTAGCAGCATTTCCATTTAGCAGCAGGTTACAGGCTGTAATCGTACAGCAAAGTAGCTGATCGCACAGGAATGGCTCCAAGAAAAGAAGCGCTGGCTGGCACAAAATCTTGTAGCCAACATGAACAGACACTTCACAAAACAAGACATTCAGAGTCATAAACACTAGCGAGTCTATAAACACTAGTCAATTAGCCACTAGAGCGATACTAGTCAATGCAACAATAAGATATCTCATCATAACATTGATTGCAAAGTTCAAAAAGCAAGCAGGAACAAACACTGACAACAGGGTAAAGAGGCTATAACTCTTCATGCACTGCTGGTGGGACTGTAAAATGTGCAATGCCTATGAAAAAATAATGTGGCATATCCTCAAAGCAAGGGAAAAAAGAAATGCTATAATATCCAGCAACCCAACTACTAGGTTTATCCTAGAGAAATAAGAGGTACAACACAAATAGTATATTCACACCCATGTACATGGCAGTCCTACTTACAAGAGCAAAATGATGGACATAGCCTAAATGCTGAGCCATGGAAGAATGGATAAACAATGCACGATATACATACACACAATAGAATACTATGCAATGGTACAGAATAATATGCATAGGCCAGGCACCTCATAACTCAGATGAACCTGGAGGATGTCATGCTGAGTGAAATTAGTCGATTTCAAAAAGACAAATCTTGTACGAGACCACCATTGGTAAAAGTCAAGAAAATGTTTTTACACTAAAAGCAACAGGCTTTTAAAGTAAAAGACCATCTGCTTTTAAAATAAATAAATAGAAAAATAAATAAAAGAAACAGACTTTGAAGATTATCAGCAGTGGAAGAGCAAAGGGGATCATACATAAATTACTAGAGACCACAGGTATGTGCTCACTTAAGATAAAGAGAAGGCAATATCAGGCAAATAATGATGGAGGCAATGGAAATGCATGGAGTTGTGCAGGGGTTAAAGGCAACAGAGGTAAATACTGTTGTGTGCACAGTCTTGTAGTAACAGTGATCTTTGAGCAGATACCAAATAGATGAACACGCTCCCCCTTAGTCAACTGGTGTGAGAGAAGAGTATACACCCAAACATATATAGGTACATGACTTTTTACTTTTGCTGTACATGAATATATTCGTTGAAGGTGATGGAGCATACAAGCACTGAAGTTATGAAAATGTCTCAGACATCACCAAACACCTGATCTGGGAGAAAGCGCCTCCAGACCTGGGGGCTCAGGACTGTAATCTATTGGTATAACACAGTCCACAAAGACAATTTTCTACGTTCTGCTTTGGTGAGTAGTGACTTAAAAACTCATGAGCAGCCATGAACAACCAACATTTCTTGTCTTTCTTCCCCTGTCTGGAGGAGAGAAGGGTCATAAAAATGGAAAATGCATGGAGACAATTAGTCTAGTAGACTAATAGACCACACAAACCTTGTCCTTGACCCTGAGACCTGAAGGACTAGATAATGCCTGGCTGTCATGACCAACTCCTCTAAAAGGGATCCTATTAGATTGTCCTGGATAGAGTGGAGGGAAATTTTAGAACACAAGACAAAATCATGAGCGAATAGACAGACTTCCTGGTCAGATAGCGACTGGTGGAGTCCCTAACACTATGACCCTTATCGACTTTTCAGTTCTGGACCTGAACTCACTCCCATGGCTCAATTTCAGACATATTTGTAGGGGGGAACACAACTACGTGAGGAATACACATACTGGAATAGGCAAACTTTTAAGAGTTCTTAAAAAAGAAGCATTTACCCAAGGGCAGAATTCAGAAGGGTTGGGGAAGGTGGATGGATGGAAACAGGAAGACAGAGAAGAGGTGGCATACATGGTATCACATCGTAGAGCTCATAATTAATGAAGTGAAGCAAAAGAAGTGAGAATTGTTCAAAACAGATCTGCCCCGTAATCCTCTGCATTTCCACAAGTTTTTTTTTTAATCTTGTAACCAAAGATATCAATGTTGATAATATTATCAGCACAGAGGTTGTGAATCCTTTTAGAATATTATGCACATTTTTAATAAAATATTATGATAGCAGCAATCATAAAGCTTCTGAGTGCTTGAAAAATAACAACTATCCAAGTTAGTCGATTAGATCCCTGGGGAAAAAATACATACACACACACACATATTCCCAAGAAACCCAAATAAATATTTATTTACAATTATTTTTTTATTTCAAGATTTTCTTTTAAATTTTAAAATCATTTATTTAAAATCATTTTAAAATCATTTTATTGGGGGCTCTTACAGCTTTTATAACATTCGATGCATCATCTGTATCAAGCACATTTGTACACATGTTGCTACATTCATTTCCAAACATTTTCCACTTGAGTCGTTGGTATAAGCTTCTCTTTCCCCTTCCCCCCCCCCTTTTTTTTTTGTTTTTTGTTTTTTGTTTTTTGGGCATCACTACCTTCTGGTGGTGGGAATAGGAGGCCCAGCCTTTGCTCCTGTGGAGCCGCTGCTGGAACTGTCTCCATCCCAGTGGGCCGCAGTCCCGTGCACAACCACTACGCCACCTAGACTCAACCCCCCCCCTTTTTTTTTTGAATGAATCCTTTTATTGGGTAGTCATACATCTCCCCTCACGATCCATACATACATCAATTGTATGCAGGCCTCATTTGCACACTTGTTGCCATCATCACTCTCAAAACATCTTCCTTCCACTTAGGCCCCCACTTCCAGCTCCCCACATTTCCCTTCCCCCTCCCCTGTGTTAGTCCAGGTAAACTAGAGAAACAAAGTCATAGACACACATATGGATATAAGGGTATGGTTTATATACAAGAGGAATAGGACATTAAGAAAGCATCCCAACCAATCCAGTTCAAAGTCATAAGTCCAATATTAGCCCATATGCCCTTTATCAGTCTATAAAGTCTTCTTCTGACTAATGAAGTCACAGGCCAGTGGGCACAGAGTCCCGGCGCCGGTGGGGGTCTCCCCAGGGATCCTCATTTCCAGGGCTCAGGGTCCATCAACAGCATCCAGTGGTGGTAGAAGCAACTCAGCACTGGCAGGGGTCTCCACATAGCTTCTCCAGCTTCAGAGGTCTGGCTCCATCAGGGTAAGGCCACGTGGCTTCCCTTCTGGCTCCTTCAGCTCCTCGGACACTGCCATCTTGTCTTGTCCAGAGTTCGTTGTCTCTGAGAATAACTCCCAACATCTGGGGAGATAGCTTCTCATCTCCATGAGGGAAATATTGCGAGATTTCCCAGAAGTCTCAGGAGAAAGCCATGCCCACATGGATGCCTCATTTGCTACTCAATGGCTATCTCCAGATTAACAGGCTAGACTCCACCCCTAGATCTCAATCATGAAATTAACATAAGCACATGACAGCCACACACACCCCCCAATGAACCTCTATAATTGACAAATTGTTATTGCTTTTTCATATCGTACACTTTCCAATGTGTCCCTTCACTCACTTCCCTGTTGGCCATGCCCCAGAGAGGAGGTTATATGTAGATCCCTGAAATTGGTTCCCCCTTTCTACTCTACTATCTCTCCACCCTCCCAGTATCACCATTCCCACCTGAGGGAACATCTCTCCTAAATTCCCCATGTTTCTGATTCCAGTGTACATCCCCTGTTCTAGCCGGACTTGTCTGGTAGAACCGGGAGCATGATGGTGGGAGGAAGCATTTGAGAACTAGAGGAAAGATGTATATTCCGTTGTTACTATACTGCACTTTAACTGGCTCATCTCCTCTGTAAGTGGATGTCGCTTCACCTATTGATGGGCTTTGGGTCACCAGTCTGTACTCCCCTCTATTTATAATGATATCATTTTAGTTCTTTGATGCCTCACTCCAGATCCCTTCAACACCTCGTGGTCACACAGGCTGATGTGTTTCTTCCATGTGGGCTTTGTTGCTTCTGAACTGGATGACTGCTTGTTTACTCAAGCCTTTAAGACCCCAGATGCTGTACCTTTTCATAGTCGGGCACCATCAGCTTTCTTCACTACATTTGCTTATGCACACATTTGTCTTCAGTGATCATGTCACGAAAATGAGCATCATGGAATGCCAATTTAATAGAACAAGATGTTCTTGCAATTATGAAGTACTTGAGTGGAGGTCCAATGCCTATCTGCTGTTCTACTACTAAGCCTATAAATATATGTTCATTGATCTACTCCCCCATTGTAACATATAAATATATGCACCTATGTACATGCAGGTATATAAACCTCTATAAATGCCCTTTACCCTCCAGTTCTTTTCCTCTGTTTCCTTTTACTTTCCTCTTGTCCCACTATCATGCTCAGCCTCCATTTGGGTTTTAGTATTTTCTCTCTGTTACATTACTCTTGATCAATCCCTGTTGGGCTTCTCTCACCCACCTTGTCTCTAATTTTGGATCAATTAATATACCCTTATCCCTGGGATTGTCAACACCATCTCCTTTCCCCCTCTTTCCCTTCTTCCATGGCCCCCACCTTGGAACCATCAGTCCCATTGTTTTTGCCTCCAGATAGTTCATCCAGCCTATCTTTTTTAGATAGACCTGCAAAGGTAACAATATGTACCCAAAAAAAGGCTTCCTAAAGTGAAGCAACCAAAGAAAATAAAGCAATGATAGCAACAACAAAAAATCCCAATGTTCTATATGTATGTAAAAAAATAAAAATAGTAACAATATAAAACCTGTAAATAATTCAGGGTCTGTTCATTGACCTCCAGGAGTGTCCCCTGATTGAGTCAGATGGGGTGCCACTCCTTGGTCCCAAGGTTTATCCTTGTCACTCCATCTGTAACTCCACGCTCTGTTGCACACTCTCAGTGACACCCTTGCAGTTGTTCAGACGGTATAATCCTGACCCTGTTTCTCCATTGCTGACTCTGAAAGAGAGCGATGGTAGCTGTATTTCGTAGTGGGGCCGGCCATATGATCCTCTTTGTGCATCAGCTGTTCTGAGTGGGAATACCATCCTGAAGGCTCAGTGGACCAGGATGCCCTCCATTCTCTCTTCCTCCCCTTTCATTTGTTCTCATGTGCTCTGGTCAGGCATCTCTCACTCCCCAAGCTGCAGCTTCAGTGCTGACTTCCAAGGAAAACTCCCCTGGTGGAGAGGTGGCTGCACCTGTAGTTGGGGTTGGGGTTGTGTGCTCAGACTCCTACATTGGTTCCCCACGCCATGCTATAATGCTGCCTGCACGTCCTGGATCACTGTTTTTAAGTTTGGTCCCTCTTTCCCTGTGGAGATATAAACAATACACTCCCCTTGGGTGGGTTAGGACCCCATTCCCTCTGTACACATCACCATTTGCCCCACGCCCCACCCCCCACTCTAGTTGGCTACCATATGTAGCCCTGAATTTGGTCTGATCCCTGCCATACTATCTGGGCCTCTCCCCAGGCATTTCTGAATACAGTAGCTACCCAAGTTCTAGACTAACACATCATTAGAGCCAAATTGAAAGTCCACGAGGACAAAATTCCTAAGGATAAACATTTCAGGGTGCCAGACATGGTTCTAAGTAATTTAGTAGATGTCTTAGCTCATCTCCAACCAGTGCCCAGGGCTCTGGAACCTGCCAGTTCCCCAGCACCTGAGCACCTCTGCACTGGCTCCTGCTGTCTGTGGTCAGAGGAGTGCATGCCTCATTTCACATCTTGCTGCTGCACTGCCCTGGGCATTCATTGTGGATCCAGGTAAAATTAAATCGTGAACAAATCATTCCTCTGTTTATGCTGGTGTTGTTTACTGGTCCAGTGAGGATGCTTGTTTTCTCCGTGATGAGGTTTCACCCAGACAGTTCCCTTTGACCTTCATAGGCAAGTACTTCACATCCTCTTTGCTTTCAGCCCTCACAGCTGTGTCATCTGCGTATCTAAGGTTGTTAATAAGTCGGCCTTCCATCCTGACACTGTGCCATTCATGTTGTTTAGCTTCTCAGATGATTTCCTCAGCAATTAGATTGAATAAATACAGCGAAGCTGTACAATCCTGGATTTAAACCCCTTAGCTTTGTTCCAGCAACTGCCTCAAAGTCTAGGTATAGGTTCTTCAGGAGCACAATGAAATGTTAAGGACTTCCCATTCTTCTATAATTTGTTATGATCCACATAGTCACATACCATTGCAACATCAATAGAACACATGCAAACAACCCCCTGGTTTTCTCTGCTGTCAATCAAAATCTGATAATGGTATACTTTGCTCCACATCCTATTCTGAATCAAACTTGAATTTTTAAAGTTCCCTGGAAATGTGTGGCTGCAACATTCTTAAATTATCTTCAGTATACTTATACTTACATTAATGATGCTGTTCAATAATAACCACATTCTATTGGATGTTATGTACTAGAAGTGAATAAAGGAACACAATGACTAAGAACTTGTGGCAGTCATGTAGTTGGATGTCAATTTCAGGATTAGGAGTGTAGGGATGGAGTCTAGCCTGTCAATTTGGAGACAGCCAATGAGACCTCTGTGTGGGCATGGCTTTTTCCTGAGAATTCTGGGAAATCTAGCCAAATTTCCCCCCTGGAAGTGAAAAATTCATGACTCAGTCCCTTGGAGATGCTCTACTGACAGAAGGTGACTTCCTGGGAGACATTGCAGCATGCTGATAGACTTGACTGAGCCCTGGAAACTGGAGGAGCCATGGGGGTACCCCTGCCAGTCAGGCACCATCAGCTATCTTCACCACATTTACTTGTGCACCCACTTTTTCTTCAGCAATAGTGTCAGGAGGGTGAGCATCACAGAATGCCAGGTTATTAGAACAGAGTGTTCTTGCATTGAGGGAAGGCTTTAGCAGAAACCCACATTCTGTCCACGTCTTCAATGTATTGCCATACAAATATACATACATATGCCAATACTTCTGTTTTTGTGAACTGATATGTTTACATAAGTGCACACCTATGTTTATACCTCTATCCATAGTTTTGCACCCTAGAGTTTTCCTGTTTATACCTTCCTCTTATTTCTGCCTCTTAGTACTTCTTCTCAGCTAGAATGCTCTTCCTCTAACACCCCCAGGATCTCTATGTCCTTCTCACTGTTGAATTTAAATTCCTAGTTGTTTTCCTATCTGTGGCAATGTTTGCTCAACGCTCCCAGAAGCCACCCCACCTCACCCCCCAACCTCCCCTCAAGTTCCTACAGAACCATCGGTTGATCCAACTGCTTTTTCCTCGAGCTTGCTTCCCATGTCTATCCGTATAGGTAGGAAAAGCCATCAATAATGGAGACAAGGCAAAAAAAGAAAACAATAAATAAAAAGATAATAAAAACTTGGGGTGGGGGAATCTAAAAGCACACATAATTCCAGGTCCACCTCCTGACTTTTATGATTATCTTCTCACTGATGGTGGGTGGTTCCAGGAACTGCCCCTCCTAGTCTGAAGTCTCGGGGGATTTGTGGCTTCTGTAGGAACTTGAGGGGAGGTTGGGGGGTGGGGTGGGGTGGCTTCTGGGAACGTTGAGCAAACAATGCCACAGTCCCTGATCTGTTATCTTCCCTTCTTGGTTTGCACACTGAGGGGGATTCAGACAGGACTAACTCCCTGCCATGTGTCCCCAGTATTGTCATCAGTCGAGATATGCTCCAGTGAGGGAGACGTGGCATCATGTCTCGACCTGTTGCCTGCCCGATAGTCCTCTCTGTGACTTAGCAGCTCCATGCAGGGACATCATCCTCAGAGTTTGGTGTGCCGATATGGAGTCTAGTCCCTCGCTCTCTCTTTTTCCTTCTTGGTTGGCTTCCATGTGGGCATGGCAGGCCGATCCCTCTCCCTAATCTGCAGGTGTACTCTTGTCCTCCGCAGCACATACTTGTCGGGAGGGAGTCGGTTTGACTCTGTGTGGAGCCAGCCCTGTAGCCCACTCCATTCATGTGTTGCTCCATGTAGTTATGTTATCCTCAAGGTTTGGTGCACTGTGATGGGGTCTGCATGCACGCTCCCAATTCTGTGGAGACATGACCAATAATCTCCCCCTCAGTGGGCTAGTGCCCTGCTACCCCAGTGCCGTCACCTCCCCATCACACCTTTTTCCCCTTTTCTCCCTTCCCCTTCCCCCTTTCTCCTTCTTCATGTTGGAATCACGTGTACATCACTGTCCTCCACCCAACTGCCAGTAGCTCAACCGGTATAGTATGAGTTAAGTGATCTTTCTTCTATACCGTGCTGATTATACTTACTTCAGTGGACTCATGTTGTACTTTTCCTTTTGTGATTGATTAACCTTGCTTAGCATAATTTCCCTCTACTCTTCTCCTGAGGTAATGTGCTCCATGCGATCATCAGTGCTTTTTAGCAAAGTAATCCATTGTGTGTATGGGCCAATTTTCTAATCCACTCGTCTATCGATAGGAATTTAGGTTGTTAGAAATTTTTAAGGTCTAATTCTATCATCTAAAATTTCAAACACAACCAGTTGCTGACAAATTGATTCCAACCCCTAGCATCAGAAATCAACTTGGTGATATTTAATCCCATCTGTATATCCTCTACAGGAGTCCTAGGGCACAGTGATTAAGTACTGGACTGCAAACTAGAAAGTTAGAGGTTCAAACCCACCAGCTACCCTACTGGGCTGCCAAGCGCAATGTCAGAGGTTCAAACATGTGGCATTGTGGCAGACAGGAAAGGCAAAACCAAAACTAGGAGCAGAAGCAGAGGAGGGACTAGAACCAAAACTAGCAAGAGAAGAAGTAGAAGCAGGAGCAGTAGTCGTTCAAGTAGCAGTTCAACCAGTAGCAGCTGTGGAAGCAGTTCTAGCAGTGACAGTAGCAGTAGTGGAAGTAGTCCCAGTTGCAGCTCTAGTACAAGTGGCAGTGGTGGCAGAGACAGCAGCAGCAGCACGACAAGTAGTAGTGAGAGTAGAAGTCGGAGTAGGGGCAGGGAACGTAATAGAGATAGAAAGTACAGAAGGAGCATGGACAGGATGCGAAAGGATACTTCGGGACTAGAAAGAAGTCACAAGTGTTTAAAAGGTGGTAGTCGGAGAGATACAAAAGGTTCAAAGGTATGAATTCTTGGTCTGACAGGAAAAGGTCAATATCAGGCAAAAAATATTCAAGAAGTAAAAGAGACCAAAAATCAGACAGGAAAGACAAAAGGCGCTAATGGAAGAAGCCAACCTTTCTTGGACCAGAAGATTTCTTGATGAGAAAAAGGATTACCTTTCTTTGTAAGAAAGATGCTGCCTTAAGAATTACATGTTGTAAAAAATCTTTTTGGAAAATATATACTTTGTTTACCGGGGGGGAAAAGTGGCATTACGTTTCTATAAAAATTAAAGCTCAAGAAACTCTATGTAGTGGTTCTTCTCAGAATAAAATATGTTCCTTGTCCTCTAGAACTTCACCAGCTAAAAAAGAAGAGGAACTATAAACGCATTTAACTATAAAATAACTTTTTTTTTAAATCATTTTATTGGGGGCTCACACAACTCTTATCACATTCAATACATACATCTATTGTATGCAAACCACTTTTGTACATTTGTTGCCATCATCATTCTCGAAACATCCTCCTTCTACTTAAGTCCTTGGGATCAGCTCTTCATGTATCCCCCTCCCTTCCTTCTCCCCCTCCCTCATGAACCTTTGATAATTTACAAATTACCATTATTTCGTCATATCATACACTGCATGGTGTGCCCCTTCACCCACTTCCCTATTGTCCTGTAGAATAACTTAACTGCCACAGGCTTTCCAGCTTTTTACAGGCAGATGCAATGGCCTCTGGAGGTATTTTATCTCCGACCACTCCTCCCCACAGCCATGTTGGATCTGTTCCACCTACACGAGAATCGAATCTATAAAATCTCAGCCATATTCAAAGAAGGCTGGTGTTGGCTTTATAGTCATTGTGGATTCTGCACATATAGCCAGTGCCATTCGGTGACAAAGAGTGTCTTACTGTCTTTTAGAGGCACCACACACAAGACGAGATACCTCACCACCCGGGTGTTTAACTGTAACCCTGATTCCTTCCCATTCCCAAAAGAAAAAATAGCACTCGTGTTTTCTGCAATGCCATAGATGATGCCATGGATCACTCAATGTCCCATGGGAAAATCAGCACTTTTGGGGTTTGATTCTTTATACGCGATAAAAGATAGCATTCCCCATCACTTATTTGAAAAACAAATAAGTCTCTAAAACCCACATTCACTTATTCAACAAATACTTATTGAACTAGTTGCTAGCTGGCCAACCAGAAAGGCACAGTCCTTGCCCTGCTGGAGCACGGGAATCTAACAGGAAATCCTATTTGAAGGCGGGCTTGATTGGGGTAGGCTTTGTTTGTTTTTCCCTGCATATCACAGACACCCGGAACCATGTAAATATTGATTGAATATTAAGTGAGTTGTAATGAGCACTAATTACAAGAGTGCTGAGTGCAACCGAGGAAAAGTTCAGGTGTTGCCAAGGACATAAAGAGGCAGCCTCCGGGGATCATGTAAAATTAGTTCTCCAGCAAAAGAAACCAACAGCTCCCAAAGCCCCGCATTGAGAGCAGCTTGTGTAGGAAACAATCAGTTCCCGCTTCCTCTTTAGATTGGGGGGGGGGGGGGGGGGGGGGGGGGGGGGGCGGGGATCACTGCTCTCCGGCGGTGGGAGGAGGAGGCCCAGCCCCACTGCTGGAATTGAACCTCCGTCCCAGTGGACCGCAGTCCCGCGCACAACCACTACGCCACCGGGGCTCAGGCCCCCCCTCCAAGCCCCCCCACCCCCGTTTCCTCTTTAGACAGTTCCATGGCTCTCTGGAATTAAGCTGGAAGTTCGATAAATTGATTACTGATACTATGTGCTTATATAAGCAGAGAAAAATCATGTCTTAACCATGTTGATTCGTGTTTTTGTATTCTTCCCTGCCCACACTCCCACCCTGTTTTCCTTTCCAACTTGCAGATGAAGGCGCGTCTATGCACCCGTGCGAGGACACCTACTGTGGACCTTTCCCAGAGTCTGAGCCAGAAGTGAGAGCTGTAGCCAACTTTCTCCGAAAACACAAAAAGCACATCAGGGCTTACCTCTCTTTCCACGCCTACGCCCAGATGTTACTCTATCCCTATTCTTACAAATATGCCACAATCCCTAATTTCAGCTGTGTAGTAAGTATTTTACTTTTATATTGTACTTCCTTTCTATTGCTAAGAGGATTTTAAATGATAATCACAATAGCAAAAACATATGCTATTTTACATAGGTTAATTCCTTGATCCTCTGTAACAGTCTTGCGAGGTAGATCAATATTCTCGTCTTCATTTTTACAGATGAGGAAACAGACTCAGGGATGAAGGCATTTAGAGTAAGGACACAGAGTTTGAGTAATTCTACAGTGTCATCCTCGTAAGGACTCAACCCCAGGCCCGGCTCCAAAGTTGTTGCTTTTAACCACTGGGCTTTGCCGCCTCTCAAATGCAATCATTTCAAACCTATTACATTCTCACCGCAGGTTATTCTCCAAAGGTCAGGATGGATTTGATTAGAATTACAGCTTCAGTCACATATGCAGGGCATAATTAACTTTATTGAGTAAATAATTATTCATAGATTATAGTTGGACTCTCATTAATTAAAAGCAAGTTTTCATTTATAAGCACTATTTGCTGAGTGCTACCAAGTCTCCGGGCATGTATCTGACAAGTTAGCTGCTAAGAGTGAGGCTAAGGTTCCTTGAAACTGAAACCCCCGGTCGAGTAGTTCCTTTCTCTCATTGTCTCAGAGACCCCACTCATCACCATAGGGCAGAAGGGAGCTTCAGAGCCTATACCATCAACCTCTGGTCCCAGGTGGCATGCATAATTTAGCACTCAATTACAAGCTGAAAGATTGGTAGCTTGAACTCCCCCAGAAGCATCTTGAAAGACAGGTCTGACAAAATGCTTCCAAAAGATCCCAACCAGGGAGATTTGAGAAAGTAATTCTACTCTGCAAGCAGAGGGACTCCATGCCTCAAAACCAACTCACTGGCAAATCACAGTAACAACCTAGCAACTAAAAGTCTATAAAGTTTAAAACCAAGCTAACCCAATAAATTAGGTTATGTCGGGCTACTAATTATCTCCTAGGAGAAAGAAGTGATTGTGAGAGGGCAAAAAGGTTTTCTGGGTTGCTTTTAATGTTCTCTTGACCTGAATGAGTGCATCCAGTGTGTGTGTGATAATTTATTAAGCCATAATTTTTTATTTGTGCACTCATCTATGTATGTCAGACTTGATTAAAAAGTTTTTATTGGAAAGAAAGCAACCCCTTTCTCATTACACTTTAAACCCCAAATTCTCACCACTGAGTTGGATTTTAGGAATTCTCTGGATATTCAAGAGAGACAAAATAGGAAAATGGGGCATCCAGAACAGAATCTGGGAGAAGACCAAAATCAGCCAAAAGGGGAACCTTGTTTTTGGCTATCCAAGAAAAGATTCTGAGCAATTTCCCTCTTTTTTTAGAATAATGCAAAAGTGGTCATTTACATTCAATAGTAAAATTCTTTAGCTGTTATTTGCTGCTGTCAAAATGGCACTTGTGGCTGTAGATTTTGACTGATAGGCACAGTCAGCCCTTTCTAAACTGGGGCCAGTATGTTGTGTGTATGTGTGTGTTTATTAATTCTCAACTCAGAGCAACTTTATGTACAACAGCATGAAACACTGCCCTCTCCTTTGCCATCCTGAAAATCACTCTTATGTTTAAGCCCATTGTTGCAGTCACTGTGTCATTTACATCTTATGCAAGGACTTCCTCCTTTTGGCTGACCTTCCACTTTACCAAGCACGATATCTTTCAAGTATAGAAACTATGATATCAGAATGTTTTTCATATTTTAAATCTGTCTTTCCAACAAGAGTTAAGCCAATTTTCTGCTTGTCGTGGATTGACTAAGACTAAGACTATGACTAAGACTAGGTCAGTTGTTCACGACCAAGAGTAAATTTGCCTCCTCCTTGAATGTTTGCCAATGTCATCATCATAACCTGGTAGGGAGATGCTGCTTGCAAGACATCCAACAACGCACACGACACCATCACAACAAAGAATTGTCCACCCCAAAGTATCAACAGTGCTGAAGTTTAGGAACTTTGGTTTTGACTAAAGGGGAAAAGAGAAAGAGATTATAGTTCTCAGAAATTGAGCCATCTCTTATGTTAATCAGAAACAATTATATTAAAATTGTTTCAAAACCTTCCATTGACATATAGGTGTTAATGTTGCCACTGCAGAGTCATAAGACTGGCAGGTCAAGCCTACAAGTCTCCATGGGAGAAAAATGAGACTGTGCTTATTACATAGAAAGGTGATCCCACAGAATGCCAAAACTATTGAATGATATCATTGATCTTGTACACAAGTAAAATTTTACTGAAGAGTCTCCAAGAGTGGTTGTGATAGTACATTAATAGGGAGCTGTGAGACATTCCAACCGGAATCAGAAGAGGATATGGAATAAGAAATATCATTACTGATGGATTGTGTCTAAAAGCAGAGAATATCAGATAGGTGTTTACTTGTGTTTTTTGGCTATTCAAAGGCATACAACTGTGTGGATCCTAACAAACTATGGACAACCTTGAGAAGAAATGAGAATTCTTGAACACTTTATTGAGCTCATGCAGAACTTGCATATGGATCAAGAGGCAGTTGTGTGAACAGTACAAGGAGCTACAGCATGGTTTAATATCAGGATAGCTGTGTGTCAGGGTTGTATCCTACCATCTATTTATTCCATCTGTATGCTGAGCGAATAGTCTGAGAAGTTGGTTCATATGAAGAAGAATATAGCATCAGGATTGGAGGAAGGTTTATAACAACCTGCAGTATGCAGATTACACAGCCTTGTTTGCTGAAAGGAGGACTGGAAACTCTGGCTGATTAAGATCAAGGCTAGCCTTCACTTCAGGTTACAAAGTAAGGTCAAAACACATGAAAAATAAAGAAAAGGTTGAAGTTGTGGAGAATTTATCTTGCTTGGGTCCACAATCAATGCTCATAGAGACAGCAGTCAAAAGATGTGCTGTGTGAGGTAAATCTGCACAAGACTTCTTTACAGTATTGAAAAGCAAGGATGTGACTTTGAGGACTAAACTGAGCCGGACCCAAGCCATGGCATTCTCAATTGCCTGACAGACATGTGGAAGTTGGACGTGAAATAGGCAGAGTGAAGGAGAATCGATGCATTTGAGTTGTGGGACTGGAGAAAAATAATAAAAGTACCATAGACTGCTAGAAAAGTCAAACCGATCTGTGTTGGAAGAAATACAGCTGTTACACTTTGCTGTAAAAGAACAACTCAGTGACTTGTGAATTAAAGAGCAATTTTTATTAAAGAGAAAAAATAAAGAAAAACAAAGTAGGAAAAAGAAGAGAGACCTGCACAGGTCGAGAGAGACCAAGTGTTACGCAGGGGCCAGCCCCCAGCAAGAGAGGCGGCCAAGATTGTTGACAGGCTCGGCTTTTTATTGGGCTGAATAAACAAACTTATCTCGGCAGCTATGCAAGCAAACAGTTACAGAAGCAGAATTTTACGGTTGGTTTTTACATCTGTGCTCATCCCAGGATCAAAGTGCATGGGGCGATCTCCTGGAATACAAGGTTCTGGCGCTCTGACACCCACAGATATGGGCCAAGACATTCAAGGGTGGCCCGTTATTGGAACTGTTTCAGCTATAGTTTAGGCCAGCCTAGTTCTAAAATGGTTCCTGGGTGGCTAACAGTTTAGCCATCTGTAACACAACCAGAGTGCTCCTTAGACGGAGGCAAGAATGGTGAGACTTCATCCTCCATACTTTGGACATGTTACGAAGAGGGGCCAGTCCCTGGAGAATGACATGCTGTTTGGTAAAGGAAAGGAGAAATGAAAAAGAGGAAAGCCCTCAAGGAACCAGATTGACACAGTGGTTGGGACAATGGCTCATGCAAAGGAATAATTGTGAGGATGAGCACAGACTGGGCAGTGTTTGTTTCTGTCATGCATAATATCCTATGGTTGGAACCGACCTGGTGACACCCGACAACTTCAGGAGATATTTACAAACATGGGAATCCTATGAAAAGTCAATATGGGTCAGAATCATCACCTCAAGGGCAGCAGGCATGTCTACTAGTGGAGCCCTCTTGGCAAAGGGGTTATAAGTTAGGCAGCTATCTACAGGGTCAGCAGTTCAAACCCACCAGCCATGGCAAAGAGGAGGCTTTCTAATCCTGCAGAGTGACAGTCTGGGAAACTCACAGGGGCAATTCTACTCTGTCCTATAGTGTAGGGGGAGCCAGCCCCCCACAACTAATTACGGGTTCAGTAGGCACAATTGTACAGTTAAGGTATATAAAGATTATCGTAAAGTCATAGAGCAATAGGAGAGATGAGAACGTAAAATAAAGACGTCAGACACATTTCGTGGTAGCATGCTCCCCTTAGCCCCTCTTGTTGGTACACATGGAGGTGGGAGAGCACTCGTGAGCGTTGATGTCTAACCAAAGCTTATATATCTTTAGGGGCATGCAAGTCCCCTGCTTACAGATAATGACCTATGCCATAGGAAAGGCTTATAGCATATACAGCACCAGGAGAAGGATGACCTAGATGGGTACACGCAATAGTAAAGGGAGGGAATAGGGGTCCATATGTAGCAAGGTGGGTGGACCATAAACTCAATATAGTAGCCTAATCTTAGTCATCCTTGAGTGGTTCCCCGGCTTGCCTTCAGCCATTCCTTCAAAGGAACAATAGCAGAAGGGAGTGGAGCCTACTTAGGGTGAGTCAGGCTATAGTCTGGTTGCTTAAGGAAAATAACCTCTGACCCACTTTCATGGGCCTCCTAGTGTACAGCCCTTTACCATGTGTAGCAAGCAGCATCTTGAATTTGGCATACATTTGGGGGAGACAACTTGGGAGAAATCTTTCTGTACCCCACACTAGAGGGTCACTGTGAGTTAGAATTGACGAACTGCCAATGAGTTTGGTTTTAGTTTCTAACCAGCATTTTACTAAAAGTCACTCTTTAAATTGCTTCCAGTCTGAGTGATACAAATGGTTTGCATTTGACTGGCAACCATAAGGTTGGCAGTTCAAACCCACACTGGCTCAATTAAAGAGATCCCTGGCCCTTCTACTTCCATAAACCTTGGAGCCACTTCTGTGACCCATGGGGTTACCATGAGTTAGAGTCAACTCAACAGTGACACCAAATATGGACATACTTAAAGTTTTTAAAAACAAATTCACTTAGCTTGCCCACAGACACCTTGTAAGACAGGCATGCCAATCTGCATCTAAATGATCGCTGCCTTGAAAATCCTATGAAGCAGTTCTCAACAGTAACCATCAGTAACATATCTTGGCTAGTTTCCTAGGCAGCAGAAACAGGTTACACTCCACTGCCAACCTAAAGTTTAGTAGTTCAAATCCACCCAGTAATGGCACAGAAGAAAGGCCTAGCTGTCCATCGGCTTCCATAACTATTAGACCCAGAAAGTCATCTAGAGCAGATCTCTTTGTAACACAAGGGGTTTCCATGAGTCCGAAAGGACTCTACCCTACTGACAGCAAAGTCCTTCTTGGGGAACTAGGAATGACAATAAGGGAGATGGCACTCTTTCGCTGTCTCACATGGATGTCCAGCTGTGCCATCATAGAAAACAATCCTTAGAGAATTTGATAGAGTCTTCAATGATTGTAGAAGAAATGCATCTACATCTCCTTTATTCAGACATTCCCATTCACGTGGTTGAAGGACAATAAGTTCAAAAGGTTAAAAGCAAACAAGTGCTGAGAATTTGTATCTCCACCCAGTTACACTGAACTTGCTGCCCTCAAGGGGATTCTGACCATAGCCACCCTAGAGAGCAGAGTGCACCTACTCCTTAAGGTTGGTTGTCTTAAATAACATTCCCTGTTTTTTTCTTTACTGTTTCTAATCTCCGTTGCAATGGCTACACAGGACTCATAAACAGCATTCGTGATTAAAGGATTTATTAAGGACATTAACAACTCGTACTGCCAGTAAGAAATGCTCAAGATAGAGTGGTGATACCAGAAGGGTGGAGGAAAAGTGGGATAGAGAGGGGGAACTGATTTTAAGGATCTACCTATAACCTCCTCCCCGGGGGAAGGACAACAGGGAAGTGGGTGAGGGGGACATCAGACACTGTAAAATATGAAAAAAATAATTATAACTTACAAACTATCAAGGGTTCATGGGGGTGCGGGGAGCAAGGGAAAAAATGAGGAGCTGATACCAACGACTTAAGTAGAAAGCAAATGTTTTGAGAATGATGTACAAATGTGCCTGGTGTACCATGGACGGATGTATGGATTGTGATAAGAGTTGTGCTAGCCCCCAGGAAAATGATTTTTAAAAAGGAAGACGAAAAATGCTCAAGATAGTTGTCTTCAGGTCTGCTAATAAAGGGCTATCTATATCCCTCTGCTCAAAGTCTCAAACCCAAAGGTATTCAGCTCAGGTCCATGGATCAGGAAACCCAGCTCCCTGAATTAGGGGTCCACCCCACTTCATAAGCCTCAGCCCGAAGGCACTCAGCTCCACTTCTCGGAGTCAGCAAGCCCAGCTTCCCTGGTTAAGTGTTCGGAGCACCTCACTGCAGAAGCTAGCCTCCTGCACACAGAAACCACGGCTTTACTCGCTCCGTGGGTTGGAATCTCTACGACTCTGTGCCATGTTCTGGCTCCTTGGCTCTGCTGTTGCCCCTCTTAAGGTAGCTATCTTATGTCACTATCTTCTGGATCCTGGAGGTTCACTGCACACAATCTTGGATCCAGAGGACTCACTCAGCTCCTGGCTCTCATTGGTAATGAAATTCCTCCTTGGTCTCAGGGGGCTCCTGGTATAGCCAGCAGGATGGCCCTCCAGAGAATCCTGTTCACAATTACTCACAGGTGAAGCCTATCAGCATCTTTTCCCGTCTTCTTCACAGACCTATGCAGGGCAAGGTCATTTGGTGGGAGTTACAACTTAGGCTAAAAGAGCCACATTAAATAATTCACTGCCCTTGCAGTCGTCAATGTATATGAGGACACATAGCCTTATCTCTCCCCTGCAAAATTGCTTTGGGCTTTGAGCCTTCCATCTTGTGGTTCGCAGACTTACTTAGGCGCCAGGGCTCCATCGATAGACCTAAAAGAATCCAAATTTTAACAAGAGCATCTAAGAATCTTGTTTAAATGTAGATTCAGATCCAGTAGTTATAGAGTGGGAATGTCAGTTCTCAGCAGGGGGTGAAACTGGAAGGCTGTGATCTACAGGTCTGCATAAAAGATCACTGAGACAACGGGCAAAAATGCAAGAGCATCCAGATGGTATTGACGTTCCTTTTCTGTGTCCTCCTCTGAGGAGATGGCCATCATCAGTAAGATCGATAGTAAGTAGTCTGCCAGATTCTAGAACCACGTCCCTGAATACCCACACACATGGGATTTGCTACAAACGTTGCCTTCTCCATCCCTGAGGTGAATAAGGACAGCAAGCTGAAGTGCATTCCAACATGCTTCTCCATGCTGTCCAGAGTGCTTCAATTGAAGTATTAAATTATTAATTGGCAACTTGAAATAGGAGACTTGTGTACTGGTATCAACACTCTTCTTTCCCTCTCACTTGTCATATAATACTTCTCTAACTCCTTTCTAAAACTAGTGCTTGATACCATTTTATTTTCATTAAAAGGCCTATGTTACCATATTCACTTTGTCGTATTTTTCTGTAGCTACTATTCTTCGTGCTTCATGGCATTAATAGCAAGATTTCCACCTCAGCATGTCTGTGTCTTGGGAATACCTGACTGAACTCCATCAGAGGCATGTGTAACCGTAGGAGTGGTGCAGTCTTTTGACATTGTCATCCCGTGCCCAGTAAAGATATGCATACAGCTGAATACAAGAGAAGTCATTCTTATAAACCCAATGGCTTCTGAATTGGCTCAATTTTATTTGAAGTGCCTTGCACATTATTGACGAAAGCACACACTCAAGAATCAGTAAAACTATCTTGGTGCTTTTACATAGCTGTGCCCATTCAACATTAATGCAAGAAATACTAACTTAAGCATAGGCTTTATATAAGCATATTGCTAAGTACTGGGACTCTAGCTATGAGTCAGACTGACATGGTATTTGCCCTTCTAAATATTCTGAAATGTACAGAAATAGGTACCCATGAAATAAAAGAAGTGAGAAGAACACTAAATCACATGAGGAGATTTAAGTCCTTATCCTACATCAACTCCTTCTTGCTGAGTAACCCTAATTCACTCTCAAACTCAATCTTCCTGTTCTCATATGTAAAATGGAAACATCTGATCACCAACCCTGTTGAGGATCAAATCAATTATAATAATGTGCCCTAAAATGTAGTACAATATAGCAAGTGTTATATAAGAGTGGTGTAATTTTACTATTAGAATTTGTCAACTAATATGCCTGTTGCTGTTTTGTGTTGACCAAAAAGGCACAATAGTCCTGTGTTTTTGTTTTTCTTTGTTGTTGTTATTGTTTAATATCAAAATGTAATGATGTAAGTAATTATAATTTTTCTTCATCTACCCCGTCCTACACAGGAATCTGCAGCTTATAAAGCTGTTAATGCACTTCGATCTGTGAATGGGGTACGATACAGATACGGACCAGCCTCCAGCACATTGTGTAAGTTTCCCCTATGCCTTGTGTTAGAATTATTTCCTGAACCAATATAGAGACTTCATTCTAGAAAAAATTAAAATGTTTCATTTAAAGTGAATTTTTTTGACGACCAAATTAGCCAAGGAAGATGAAGGAAGTTTATATCTGGTAAGTTTTACACAGCTTGACAAAAATCGCTGTACCAATTTAAATAACATTTTAAGCAGAGAATATTCTAAGCATGCAGTAATGACTAGAAGTTGAATTGAGATCTTATGGCTATAGAAAGTACCAAAATGGTCTCCTTGAGCAATTTTAACTGGAAATTGGCCTTGAGAAGATAATGAAGGAAATGTTTCAGGGCTAAAAGAAATGCACTTCACTTTTATGCCTTTTCTTTAATGTTCTTGTTAAGAAATTCTATTTGTTATGTAGTACTTTCAGCTGAATTTTCTTTACAAGGTAAGTAAAGGGTATTTTTTTTCCTTTATGTGAAATAAAAACAACCAAGTTGTGGGGAGAATTTGAGCAAAGAATCAGGAGGCACAACTTCTAATCCTGATTTTACACTTGGCTAGGTGTAGATGATCCTGCCCAAGATATTTATTGATCTTGGACTTTGGTTACCATAAACATAAAATAAAAAATTGTACTAGATTATCTCCAATGGCCATTCAAACTTTCAAATTCACTGACCATATGACGTGGAAATTCTAGACAGAAATCACATTGATCTGAATGTCTAGGTCTATACATAATGAGCCATAGTGGCACTAACAGATCTGTCCTGGTGACACTATGGATTAAGCTTTGGACTGCTAACCAGAAGGTCAATAGTTCAAATGTACGAAACACACTATAAAAGAAAGATGAGGTGATCTGATCCAGTAAAGATTTACTGTCTCAAGAACCCTACGTAATGTAGCTAGGAGTCAGAATGAAGTTTATGGCAGTGGATACTGCTGTTGGTTTGTTAGTCACTCAGAGCTTATTGAGAAAAAGACCTGGAGAGCTGTAAAATTTTAGGTTATCTAAAAAATCGGCAAGGGAAAGATGAGGCTTTCTACTCCCTTAAAATCTTGGGAGCCCATCGGGCCAGTTCTCCTCTGTCCTCTAGGGTTTCTGTGGGTCACAATGAGCTCAGTAGCAGTGAGAATTTATTTTGCTATTACAGTGTGTTTGAATATATATTTTTTAATTTGGGGGGGCTCTTACAGCTATTATAACATTCCATACATCATCTGTATCAAGCATATTTGCATACATGTTGCCACATTCACTTCCAAACATTTTCCACTTGAGCCCTTGGTATAAGCTCCTCTTTCCCTTCCCTTTTTTTAAAAAGGAATCATTTTGGGGGTACTCAGTGTTTTCATATTATTAAGGACTAGGCAATAGGTTGATCATTGAAAGGTCATCAGGTCAAACCCACCAGCCACTCCACAGGAGAAGGAGAAGGCTGTCTTCTGCCATAAAGATTGCATCTCAGGAACTTTCTGTATGGTCACTACGAGTCAGAATTGACTTGATGATGAACAGTTTGGTTTCAGAGGAAGGTCTGGCAATTGGATTCAGAGTCACGGCCTTAAAAGCCCTATGGATCAGGAAAATCGATCCTGTTGAAACAAACCAGCTCGGGGATAATGGGGCACTGACTTATGTTCATAGGAACTCATGTTCTTGAGGAGATAGAAAGTATCTGTACCTCATTCCCAGGGTGAGTTCTTAAAGTGTTTTAACAAGTATACGCTACTTGTGCCCAATAAGGTACAATAGCTCCCAAAACAAAACTGACAAAAATCTAAGAAACTAGTGAGGGTTACTTCAGCTAAAACCTGAAAAATAAGATGCTTAAAAAATTGACTACTGCACAGTATAAAATATATACATTGTGTCTGAGTGCTGTTAATTCAAAATTAAAATATACAGTTTGGACCTGTGTTTTATATTACTGACTTGTTATACACTATAAATCATACTCATATGATGAAATTGAAGTGCTTCAATGTAATTTTTTGCTTCAATATAATTTGACAAAGAGATTATTAAGTAAATTTTTTCATTGTTTCCATTCTTAACTTCAGAGCTTCTCTTTCTAGAAGAAATGGTCACCACCTCTGCGTCTACTAAAATTACACACCAGAAAGAATCATACCTTTTAGGAGCACAAGTTTTCTGATAAAGCAATACAAATATTTGCCATTTTTAAAAAATTCTGATAGAGCAAATACTCCTTTGCATACATGGAATCATGAGACAAAACCTACTCACCGGGTGTCTAATAACATCATTCAGCACACACTTTCTCCCGTTCCCTCACAGTTTAGGGGTGCAAGGGAAAAAAAGCTGGCCTAGAGATTGGGTACTAACAAAGCAAAAGCAACCTTTGAGAGGCTGACAGGGCCCTGGAAACCAGAGATTTCGGAAAAGGGGAAAAGGGAAACACAGGGAAGTAGGGGAAATAAAAAGGTGTTCTAAGAATTTCAGTACTCTAGACCCCGGAAGTAAAGAAGTATGTAAAATTATGTAAAAAATGTAAGTCGACCCTGTGTCTGTCTTTGTTACCTTGTGCTCCTGTCACTGAAACATAATAATACCTTAGTTGTCAAATAGCTCCAAGCTCAAACTTTCCACTATTCAACCAGTAAAATTCAAAGAAAAAAATATGCTAGTGTTCCATAGTTGAACCAAAAATTTGACTCATAAAAACCTGTACCGGCTAGTATGACCCACACCTAATGATTTGCTGCAGACACAAAAGGTGACCCTTCCATCTAAATGCCAGTCTCTCTCAGACAGCGTGGAGTGCTCGTGTGAGTGTTAGAACACTTGTCGTTGTTCGGTTTTTTGTGCTCTATTTGTGTAAAATATAATCGTAGCTCCAAAGAAACTTAATAATAGCAACAGTAAACCTAAGAAGAAAACTGTGAGAACTGCAATAGAGGTTAAAAAAAATCACCATGAAATTTGATTGTCTGATCTGGTGGCTAAAGCCAACTTTATCAATATTTGGGGAAGACAAATTGTGTTTAAAGCAGCCAATGAATGGGAAAGTGTGTAATCATTAACCACAAAACAAAGAACCCAGACCACGAAGGAGATTTGAAAGAATGTCAATTTGAATAAATCAGAAACAACTCAATGATAATAGCATATCCTAGACAGTGGTAGGTGAGAAGGCTACAAGCCTCCATGATAGAATTTAAGTGTCATGTTGGGGCCTCAAAACCAATTATTTGGTTTGTCATTATTTCTTATGGGGCAAATATGTTCATTTCTTGAACTTTTCAGTGTTTGAACATGAATTTGGAACTAATTGAATTTGACAACTGAACTATCACTGTGCTCTGCATGAATGGCTTTAGCAAACATAAATTTACTCCTTCAAAGTTTAGGTATTTGGATGTCTGAATTCAGGGCACTGGTTCTAGGAGAAGACAGTCTGTTGGCTCCCAGTGTGGGAGAAATGCCCTTGCCTCCTTATAGAATCTCTTAGCTGTGTGTATTGGCATCAATCTTCCCCTCGCTAGAGCAGGTTTCCAGAGCAGAAACCCTGCATCCAAAAGATGTACTCTGCTCCCAGCTTTTCTTTTTTGATAGCAGTAGCTCCCTTTCCTCTGTCTGCCTTTCTAGTAAAACAAAAAAAAAAAAGGCGATGCTAGCCACACACTTGATCAATTGCTCAATTGCTCATGGCGGATCTCAGTATTGAGTACATTACATTATACCGTATCACAAAATATTGTTGCTGGATGTCTTCGAGTCCGTTCCAACTCACAGCGACTGTCTGATTTTGTGCCATCCTGGCATTTGTAGTTGTGCTCAAGCCCATCATTGCAGCCGCCGTGTCAGTCCTTGTCAAGGGTCTTCTTTGACACTGCCCCTCTACTTTACCAAACATGATGTTCTCTTCTAGCGACTGATCTCTCCTAATAGCACGGCCAAAATATCGGAGATGGAATCTGGCTCAGCATCCTTGTTTCTAAGAAGCATTCTGGCTATTCTTCCAAAACAAAACATTTTTTTATTCTTTTGGTAGTACTGTCAGCATTCTTCGCCAGCATCGTACTCCAAACGCCTCTGTTCTCTGTCAGTCTTCTTGATTTATGTCCAGCTTTTACATTCTTATGAGGCTGTTCATAATATGTCTTGGTTTATCCAGGCCACCTAAGTCCCCAACGTAGCATCCTTGATTTTCAGCACTCTACAGAGGTCTTGGGCAGCAGATTTACCCCCAAGGCCATGCATCATTTAATCTCTCGACTTCTGCTCCTATGAGCACTGACTGTGGATCCAAGCAAGATAAGATCCTGGGCAACTTCAAACACGTCTCTGTTTATTGTGAAGTCACCTGTTGGGCCAATTGTAAGGATTTGGGTCTTCAGTAGATTACATGGTAATCCATATTGAAGGCAGAAATCCTTGATCTATATCATCAAGTACTTCAAGTGTGCCTCACTCTCAGCTAGCTAAAAGATATCATCTATGTATCGCAGAGAGTTAATAAGCCTTCCTTGAATCCTGATGCTATTTTCTTCTTCATATAATCCAGCTTCTCAGATGATTTGCTCAGAACTTTACAAATAAGTATGGCTAGAGGATACAACCCTGACACACCTTTCTTGATTTTAGACCAGGTAACATTTCCTTGTTCTGTTCTCACAGCTGCCTCTTGATCCATGTATAAGATCTGCACAATTAAGTATTCTGGAATTCCCATTTTTCTCAAGGCTATCCCTAGTTTGTTATGAGCCACACAGTTGAATGCCTTTGTATACTCAATAAAACACAAATAAACGTATTTCTGGTATTCTCTGCTTTCAGCCAAGAGCCATCTGAAGTCAGTAATCATGTCGCTTGTTTCATATATTCTCTTCTCAATCTGGCTGGAGTTTCCTGTAACTCCCTTTAATGTATTGCTGCAACCATTGCTGAATAAACTTCAGCACAACTTTACTTCTATGTGCTATCAATGACATTGTTCTATAATTTGTGAATTCTTTGGGGTCATGTTTCTTTGGATTGGGTACAAATATGAAACCCTTCAAGTTGTCCAAGTAACTGTCTTCCAAATTACTTGATGAATGAGTGCTTCTAGTATTTTATCAGCTTGTTGAAGCATTCCAGTTGATATACCATTAACTCCTGGAGTCTTATTTTTTGCTAATACTTTTAGTGCAGATTGGAGTTCTTCCTTCAGTACCATTGGTATTATGCTACTTCTTGGAATGGTTGGATGTTAGCTAGTTCTTTTTGGTGAGGTAATTATGTGTATCCTTTCCATCTTATTTTGGTGCTTCCTATATCATTCAATATTTTGTTCTAGGGCTGAGCCCCGGTGGCGTAGTGGTTGTGCACGGAACTGCGGCCCACTGGGACGGAGGTTCAATTCCAGCAGTGGGGCTGGGCCTCCTACTCCCATCACCGGAGAGCAGTGATGCCCACAAAAAAAAAAAAAAATATATATATATATATATATATATATATATATATTTTGTTCTTAGAGTCTTTCAATCTTTAACTCAAAGCTTTAATTTTATCTTCAATTCTTTCAATATAAGGTATACTGAATATGATCTCCCTTTTTGTTTTTCTAGCTCTAGGTCTTTGCACATTTCATTATAATATTTTGTACTCTTGAGTTGCTCTTTGACATTTTCTGTTCAGCGCCTTGACTTCATAGTTTCTTCCATTTACTTAAGCTACTCCACAATTAAGAGCTGTTTTCAGAGTTTCTTCTGACATCCAATTTGAGATTTCCTTTTTTCTGTCTTTTTAATGATTTTTGCTTTCTTCATATATGATATTCTTGATGTCATCCCACATTTCATCAGATCTCCTATAATTAATGTTCAATGAATAAAATCTCTTCTTGAGATGTTCTTGAATTTAGGTGGCATGTTCTCAATGTCATATTTTGACTCTTGTGAACATATTCAAGGTCATATGTTGGCTCTCATGGACTTGTTTTAATTTTCTTCAGCTTAAACCTGAACCTACAGATAAACAATTGATAGTCTGTCCAATTGGCCCTGGCCTGGTGATATTGAGCTTCTTCATTGTCTCTGACCATAGATGTAGTCCATTTGACGTCTATGTATTCCAACTGGATAAGTCCAGATGTGTGCTCATCTTTTGTGCTGTTGGAAAAAAGGTATTTGTGAAGAAGTTGTTGATATTAAAAATTCTATCATGTGATCTCCAGCTTCATTTTTAATAATATATTTTCTAAATACTGTTCCTCCCTCTGTTTCCAATTTTTGTATTTCAATCACAAATCATAATCAATGCATCATGATTGCATGTTTGGTCAGTTTCAGATTAAAGACATTGGTAGAAGTCTTCAATTCCCTCACTAACTTCAATGGTTGGTGCATAAATTTAAATAACAGCTGTGTTGACTGGATTTTCTTGTATGCACATAGATATTATCTTATCATAGACAGCATTGAATTCTAAAGATAAATCTTGAAATGTTCTTTTTGATTAAGACTGCAATTCTACTCCTCCCTAATCTTCCATCTGGCATAGTAAATCATATAATTTTATGATTCAAAATAGCCATGCCATTCCATTTCAGCTAATACCTGGTATATCTATCTTTATGCTTGCCATTTCATTTTAATGACTTCCAATTTTCCTAGCTTCATACTTTTTACATTCAGAATTCCAATTATCAGTAGATGTTTGAAGCCATTCTTCTCATCTTGAGTCGTGCCTCATCAGCCAATGAAGGTCCAGGAGGCTTTATTCCATCCACGTCATTACGGCCAACTCTACTTTGAGAACTCTGCTTTGAATCTGGCTCTTCCTCAGTCATATTTTGTGAGCCTTCTGACCAGAAGAGCTCATCTTCTGACACTATATCTGACAATGTTCTGCTGCTATTCATGAGTTTTTCAGTGTCTGACAACATTTCATTGCTATTCAAATTATTCTCAGGGGTTAATTCCTCAAGAGTAGACTGCCTGCTTCTTCTTCATAGTCTGTTCTTAGTCCAGAGGGTCCACTGAAACAGTCATATTGGGTGACCCTTCTGGGGTTAAAAATACTGGTGGCATAATTTCCAGCAACACAGAAGCCACCACAGTACGACAAACTGTCAGGCAAGTCATGAGGTTACAAACTGGGAAGTGACTATATTATTATACAACTTTGACATTAAATAACTTCACTGAACAATAGCTATATTGCATCACTATATAACTGTCAAGCCACTGAGAATTATGGACCAGCCAAATTGACACATATTTTGAGGAGACACAATTCAATCCATACCGTGAGTTTCTTTATTAGTGAATAATTGAGAGTGAAAACGAGTGCTGCTAGAATTCATATTGAGTAATTTTGAGGTCATAATGCTGGGAAAGAATCTAGTATACTTAAACTAGATCTTCAAAACTGCTACAGAACTACTATGAAATACATCTTATTGAAGTGGAATTTAATTGGAAGATTTAGAATAACTCAGTTAAAAAAAGTATCAGGTGCACATTTTAAAAATTAAAGACTCTTTACTGGGGGTTAATGGTTCCTGGTGGTTCAGTGAGTTAAGCATTTGGGCTGCTAGCAACAAGGCTGGATGTTCAAACCCACCAGATATTCCATGGGAGAAAGATGAGGTTCCTATAAATAGTTACAATCTTAAAACCTTCTGGAGCTGCTCTCCTCTCTCCAAAGGGATCAGCATACCTTGAATCAATTTGCCAGCAGTAAGATTGGTTTCGGTGTTGATTTCAATGAAGTTATCATTATTTTTTTTTTACTTGTAGATGTGAGCTCTGGAAGCTCAATGGATTGGGCCTATAAAAATGGAATACCTTATGCATTTGCTTTTGAACTACGTGACACGGGGCACTTCGGATTTTTACTGCCAGAGGTGCTCATCAAACCCACTTGTACAGAGACCATGTTGGCTGTGAAGAACATCACGATGCACCTGCTGAAGAAGTGCCACTGAGGGACCCCGACAGTCACCTGCCCGAGAACAAGTGGCCTCTGGATGATGGAGTATGGAAACTCCAAGTGGAGTATGGAAACAGATTATTTTTAAAAAGCGGAGAACTATGTACAGTGAGCATACCTGGGGACTCTTAAAGGACATTTTCATGCACTCTAACTCTCTGTGGCAATGGACAATGGTAATGATGACATCGCATAGTTTCTCGTGAAAGAAACATGTCTTGATGGCACTGTAAGTTAGGCATTAGATTTCTAACCAAAAAAGCCAGCAACTCAAACCCACAGTCACCCTTCTGGAGAAAAGTTAAGGTTATCAGCTCCCATAACTCTCTGTAGCCTTGGAAACCTTATACACAGTTACTACAAGTTGGAATCGATTCACTGGAAGTGGGTGGGCTATCCCCTAACAGTTTTATTTGGTTAAAGAACAGAATTATTTTCTGTTTTTTGTCTCAAGAACTGTACAAAATAATCAAGGGTTTCAATAAATTTCATTCTATCAGGTAAGATCTGCGCTATGAATGATGTTTAATCACTTTGTTTTCAGTTGAAACAGACGTTTTTGAATAAGGAAAGAACTGACTATATTTCTTAATATAATAGAAATACAGTTTATCAAGACTTCAACTTATTCATATTTTCATTCCAAAGCATTATTAATATATACCCATATAGCAAGATAGATCAACTTACATGACTCTGAGTATGTCACTTAAAAAAATCTGGGGGTCTAAGTGGAGGGAGGATGTTTTGAGAGTGATGAGGGCAACAGTGTGCAAATGTGGCCTGCCTACAATTGATGTACGTATGGATCATGATGGGAATTGTATGAGCCCCCAATAAAATGATTCTTTAAAAAAATGGAGAAGAGGGGAAAGAGGAGCTTGTATCAAGGACTCAAGTGGAAAATATTTGGAAATGAAGATGGCAATATGTGCACAAATGTGTTTGATACAAATGATGTATTGAATGTTATAAGAGCCCCCAAGGAGCAGACACTGAGACCTCAAACACAGTATTAAGAACTTAGCAGTACAATAAAACTTATTCCTCTCAAACAATGTAGGCAGACACAAATGCCATCCTCATTTTTCAAATGAAGTAATTAATGTCATGAATTTGTTGTCAGAATAAAATGATATCGCTTTCCATTTCCAGGAAGAAGAGAGGGCGGGTATCTGACTGCTTGAAATAACAGACAATTCTATATAAAATGTAATTTTAAAATAGTCTTAAAGTCATCAGGCAGAAAAGATAAGGAATTGAGTGACTCTAGCAAGACAGTAAACTAGACGGACAGGCTACCCAGAACCTTTACAAACAAAAGAACAGAAGACTAAGTGAAGACGAGCCAAACCCAGAGTTACAGAAGAAACGATGGAGAAGTGAATCAGATAGTGACTGCAGGAGCGAGCTGAAGGAAACTGGAAAACAAATAAACAAATGGAATGATGGATGCCAACTGGCCTGACGTAGCGCCACCATTTTGAATGTTTGCCAGCAACATTTAGATTGGGATAAAACTCTAATTCTCTCTATTCATCCCAAACCACCCAAGTTCCCACACCAGTGACTGGCAACCGGAAGTAAATTAACTTCTCCCCATTTCCCACACCATCCTGCTGACCAGAAGTGTGGTCTGCTCCCACCCTCACCCACTCAGCAGCCATGACCTGCCCAGCTGCTCAGCCCCTGCTCCTCCTGCAATCAGAGGCATGCTGTAGTGGGTCAGGCACCAGGTTCCTGCTACCCCACCTTTGGAAACTTGTGCTCTCTGCCTCCTTAGGCCAACAAAGCAGATGTTCTACTCCCAGTTGGCCCGTAGGATGTAAGGAACTTGTTCTGGGTCCAGTTACCCTGATCCAGCCATCCTCTGAGCTGGCAGGAATTCATTGCAGGACCAGGCAATAAATCCACAAATGTCCTCTGAGATAGGAGGAACTCCTAAGACCAGGTACCTCGACCCCAGACAACTGGTAGACCAACACGAACTCCATCCAGAACTGGGTGCCCGAAGCTGCCCTCATTGGCCACCTGAACTGGCAGACCTTGCTGACCTATACAGAAGCCCATGGACCCTGTAACCTCCTCAGCTGGCAAGACACCACCCAAGGGCCGTGCTCACCCCTACCAGTTTTCAACTTTCTTTTCTTTCCATGCTCTTGGTTTCCTTCCTGTTTGTTTCCTTTCTCCTATTTCTCTTTTCTTTATTCCCGTCCCTTCCTTCCCTCCCCCTTCCACATTTTTTCTTCACTACTGTCTTTTTTCCTTTTTCCCTAGCTTCTTTGGGTTCCTTTCTTTAGTTGTCCTTGTTTTCTTTCTTTCCCCCCCCCCCCAATGATTTTACTGGGGGCTCTAAAGAGCTGTAACATTCAATACATCTTTTGTATCATACATATTTGTACACATATTGCCATATTCATTTCCAAATATTTTCCACTTGAGCCCTGGATATAAGCTCCTCTTTCCTCCGCCCCCCCCCCACCTTTTTTTTAAGAATCATTTTATTGGGTGCTCATACAACTCCCATCATGATCCATACATACATCAATTGTATACAGGCCACATTTGCACACTTGCTGCCATCATCACTCTCAAAACTTCCTCCCTCCACTTAGGTCCCCAGTACCAGCTCCCCATATTTGTTTTCTTTTATGGTTCTTTTTTTAATTTTTGTTATTGGGGCTGAGCCCCAGTGGCGTAAGTGGTTGAGTGCGGAACTGCAGCCCGCAAGCTTGGTGGTTCAAATCCAGTGGCAGCTGGGTAGTGCCCACAACCACCAGAGGCAGTGATGCCCACAAAAAAAAATTGTTATTATCTTTTCCATCTTGCTGTCTATTCATTTCTCCCCTTTTTTAATTTAACATTTTCATTCTGTTATTTTTGTTGAGTGTTTTTGAGGGGTTTTTTTCAATCTCAGCTAACAGCTGACATCAACCATCCCCACACTGCCCCATCACATCAGCCCCTCCTCCAACACCACCCACTAGTGAAAGCCACAACCTATCCCTGCACCACCGAATCAATGATAGATGATGGTCCACCTCAGCTCAATCTGCCCCCAACAAAGCAAGAGCTATGCGCACCCCCAGAAAAACACTGGGAGGACCTCAAGAGTTTAAGGCGTCAGAGATAAATGCTATTGTGCACACAAACCTGCAAAGACAATAATCTATGAGTGCGTGCACAGATAGATATGCAAGCAAAACAGGTGTGCGAATGAAGCTGGAACTACGCCCACTGTAGATATACTCATATATTTGTGTGTTAGAGAGTTTTTTTATACAGTCATATCTAAGTATACTATAAATATATCCATAAATGTGATACAGCACATAAGATGCAAAGTTATTAAAGTTTCCTAGCCATAACTACACACATTTAAGAATGACTTGCTTGGCCAGGAGAACATAAAGACCAAGTGGTATAACACAGACCACAAAGACAATGGTCTACATCCTAATTTGAATGTATCAATGAGGGTCTTAAAAGCTTGTAAATGGCCACCTACAGTGGAATTTTTTTGTTCTCTGGAGCAAGAAGACTGAGGAAAATGAACATGCATGGAAACAATTAGTCCAATGAACTCATGGGGGACCTGAACCTGAGCTTCAAGGACTCTAACACCAAGGGATGACACAGTACTGGACTGTAACTGCTGACCACTTGAGGACAAGAATCACATTCAAAGGGTTTGAGTAGAGAGAGAGAGGAAAAAAATGTGGAACAAAATTCGAATCATAAAGAAAAAGACCAGGTTTAAGGTGTGCTCGAGTCTAGGTCTAAAGGGGGACTTGAAGCCATAGTCTCTCGGATCTCACCAATCTTATCCCATCACTGTGGCTCCATTTTGGAGCCACACAATAGACACATTTATAAAGGGGACAATAGCATAAGGAACGTGTGCGCTCCCTATATATGATATGAAATAAAACGCAGATGAATTGTTGAATGGAAAACTGATTTGCTCTGTAAACCTTAACTCAATTCACAACAGAAAGTTTAAAAAGAAAGTAAGCCAGACATCCTCAACCAAACAATGAGTGAAGGCAGAACCCCGGAAAAACAAGCGGCACACTGTTCTCCTGAGGTCCATTTGTCAAAGCTGGTGAGCAGGGACTTCTGTTTCCACAGCATTTTCGGAATGAGGCTAGAGAACAAAGCCCAAGGCTACTCCACGGTGGGAAGTCTAATAGCAGATTCTTCTCCCATCAGGTATTCCTTCAATATACAGGTAAATTATAAAGTCCCTTCCTACCCCAGTGGATCCAAGGAAAACTGACAATGTCAACTTTTGGCATGAGTAGAAAAAGGAGAATTGTCACTGATTAATTGGAACCACAAATCAGCCCTTGCATAGGTGTGCAACCCAAATTTTAGGTTACCTGGGAAGTCTGATAGACTAATCAAAGATTCAATTCAGATTAATAGTGATTAGTAAAATGCATACAGGATAAAAGGAACCTAAGTGAGAAAAGACAATAGCATGAGCTTACAAGAAGTTGTGGAAATAGAAGTGAATAAACACAGACCATAAAACAACTGCTTAATATGTTTAAATAAATAGCACAAAAGGGTGACAATTGGCTCGATGTAAATTAATGAATTACCAATTCATTATTTTATAATTTAAAAAGTGAAAAGTATAGTAGGGCTGTATAAAAATTATATTGTTTAAATTGAAAATAAAAGCTCAATTAATGGACTTAGAATAGAGCCAAAGAGAGAATTGAGATATATATGTATATTACAAAATAAATCTTAGAAGACAAAGATCATTTGCAAGACCTAGAAGATAAAGAGAGGAGGTTTAAAATCCCAAAGCAGGTTCCTTCTGTCTCAGAAAGAAATGAGAGAAGATAACATAGCGGCAGTATTTGAAGGCTAATAGCCAGCCAGGTGATTTTCTAGAACAGATAAAAGAGTCAAATTTACAGATTCTAGAAAGAAAATGAATATCAAGTCCACACTCAAGTATATCATAATGAAATCATGAAGCCTCAAAGACAAAATGAATGCTTTGAAGAAAGTTGTGCTGCCTTCAAAGAAACTTAATTACTTACCCCAACATTTTACCAACACCTGGAAAGCCAGAAGATTGGCTACATCAATGTGCTGAGGAGCAACAACCACCCAGAAATCCATACTTGAAAAACAAATCCTTCAAGAATGAGAGAAAAATAAAGTCACTTTAAGGGAAACAAAATTGAGTTTGTGACTAACAAACCAAAAACAAGACCTGTTGTTATCCACAATTCTGCCTCTTAGCAACTCCACGGGGCAGCGTAAACCGCTCCCTTGGGTTTACAAAGGCTGTAATCTTTACAAAAGTAACTCATATTAAAAAGAAGTTCATGTATTTCATTCTAAATGGTTTTTGCCATATATGAATATTCCTCTTATGTCAATAGTATTTTAAATCTTATACCATTCCTTACCTTAGCACTACTATTATAATTACCAAAAGCCCTGTGGAAGTTACTTATATTATCTCTCAAAAAGTCGATAATGGGGCTGAGCCCTGGTGGCTTAAGTGGTTGAGTGCCGGACTGTGGCCTGCAGGCTTGGTGGTTCAAATCCAGCGGCGGCCCTCAAGAACAGCTCTGGGTAGCTCCCACGACCACCAGAGCACAGTGATGCCCCCTCCCCCCAAAAAAACAAAACAAAACAAAAGTCAATAATGCTGTCACTAAAGTGGAACAGGGATAAGTATAACCCTTAGAAATATGAACGGGGGAGGGGATGGAATCAGGGACTGATACCAAGGGCTCAAGTAGAAAGAAAAGTTCTGAGAATGATGACAACAAATGTATAAATGTGCTTGACACAGTGGTTGGATGGAAGGATTGTGATAAGAGCTGTACAAACCCCAATAAAATGATTTTTAAATAGAAGTATGAGTGGATTTTGAGCTTGCACTATACCACAAGCTATAACCCAAGAACAATTCGTTTTTATGATGTGGCCTTGGAGGATACATACCCTCATGAGTGTATCTCTGAAGATATGGGTGCTATAACAAAGTCTGGTGAAGAAATCGGATGGTATCTGGTTATGAGAAAGAACTCATGTCTTAAAACAAGCAGCTCTCTAAGCAGAGGGTCAGCTAAGCCCACACAGAAGAAGTACACCAGCCTGTGTCAACCCAGGATTGTACATAATAAATCCAAATTCAGAGGGGGGAATTGTATTAGAGCTTATTTTCTGAGCACTTGGCTTACAGAAGGCTATGGATGACAGTGAAGATCCAAAGTCCATTTAGAGAGTCCTCCCTTGGATTAAGCCCTTGCTGAATTTCCTCGGACCATTGACCAGGGATATGACTAGCCTTGCCCTCAGACAGAGTACAGTCAAAAGTGGATTCATGCAGATGAAGTTAGGTTAAATTTTAACATCTTTCCATTTGCTTTCCCTTTGGACCTGTTTTGAATCTATTCTAGTTTTAATTATCTTTGCTTTGTGTAGGACAGATTTTGCTGTTTATTTTTATTGTTTTAAGGATGGTGTTTTTATTTTTTTTTTGTTTTGCATGATTCTCTTTATATAAAGTCCAGCATAGAAACAGTGACTGGATTAATAATTTCTTAACGTTATGTCGGGAAGGTTGGAGAAAATGGAGAGTGAATTACTCTCATTACAAAAGTACAGAAAATGTTCCAAAAATTGATTGTGGTGGTGATTGCACAACTCTTTTTAATATATTCAAACCATTGAATTATATGGTACATGAATTATATGTCGCCTTGACTGCTTTTATAAAGTGCTGTTATAAAATAATAAAGCCCTCCTTAAATAGTCTTATATTGTTTTGAACTTTAAATTTTAAGAAAGGTTTCCTGACAAAGTAGGCCTACACACTTTGAAGTGTTTCTGTCTCTTCCCTGAAGAAGTCTATACTCTTCTATTTACACCACACTAGAACAGTTTCAACAGCTTTGGAGGATTTCAATCAAGTTTCTTTTAAATGTTCTTTGAGATTGGGGAATAAAAAGAAGTCTGCATGGACAATCTCTGGGCTGGAGGGTGGATGGGTAAAGTTTACCAACAAAATTCTAATAGGACCATCCTTGCTACCCTCAAAGAATGAACAGGTACATTGTCATGATGTACAAGTCCTCAGAACAAATTTCCTGCTGTTGTTGTCACCACTATCGCTTTCAATTTTCTGATATTTCTTTGCAATGAGCTCCGGTGAACATCCTGTATCCTTCAAGATAATCTATCAAAAAGACTCCTTTAGGGTCCTAAAAACCACTCTCCGTAGCATTCTGAGTAGAAAGACCAAACAGATTGTGTCCAAAGGCATTTTTTATCGAATCTTCTTTTTAAGACACCCTAGCAAGACTAAGACAAATATATGACTGAGGAAGCTGGTCTGCAGTCATTTGTCACAGAGACATGTTTAAACACGCTTTCTTTGGAAGAAACCTGTGTATGTATGAGCAGGAGCAATGACAGCAATATTGTTTCACTTACACTTGTAGGCAAAGCAAAAGGAAAATGACCTCAAATGGGAATTTTAAATACAACAAAGAGTAAAAAGAGGTAAAACTACAGGTAAGCAGGCACAAAAGTTGATGCTATCAGACAATAACACTTCCATTAAAGTACATCAAAAAATACCATATGAAGAAAGAAAGAAAAAGGTTCAGCATTCTAAGATCTTTTTATAGTTCCGAACTAAAGATTTTCTTTTTACTTTTAGAAGAATTAAAAGTGAATGTCATAACCTTAGAATGTGTACTAAAAGAATTAGAATAGAAATTCTGAAACTAATAGAAGGGAAAATTAAGAAGAAAATATTAATCAAAAGATCCATGAAAGTATAATATCAATAGTGAGTCATGGTGATCGTATGTACATTGATAGAATTTGGGGAGCATGGTACTCTAGCCTGTGAACTGTGAGTTCAGTGTGGTCATTGCACCAAATTATTGAACCCAGCAGAAAGGTAACATATTGTCAAATGAACTAGCTTTATTAAGATATGGTAAAATGTATTAGTCCGGGTAGACTAGAGGAGCAAATTTCATAAACACGCATATAGATATAAGGAAAAGGTTTATATACAAGAGGAACAGGACATTGAGAAAAACATCTCAGCCCAGTCCAGTTCAAAGTCATAAATCCGATATTAACCCATATGCCCGATACCAATCTATAAAGTCTCCTTCCAACTCACGAAGTCACAGGTCAGCGGGTGCAGAGTCCCAGTGCTGACAGGGGCCCCCACATGGCTCCTCGCTTCCAGGGCGCAGGGTCCATCAACAGCATCCAGTGGTGGCAGAAGCAACTCATCACTGGCAGAGGTCTTCATGTGGCCGCCCCAGCTTCAGAGGTCTGGCTCCATCAGGGCAAAGCTGTGTGGTCTCTCTGCCGGCTCTTCCAGTTTCTCGGATGCTGCCATCTTGCTTTGTCCATGTCTCTGACACTAACTCCTAACAACTGGGGAAGATAGCTTCTCATCTTCACAAGGGAAATATCACGAGTTTTCCCAGAAGTCTCAGGAGAAAGCCATGCCCACATAGAGGCCTCTTTGGCTACTCAATGGCTATCTCCAGATTAACAGGCTAGACTCCACCCCTACATTTCAATCATAAAATTAACATAAGCACATGACTGCCACATAAAATAAAGAAGAATGAAACATTGCTGAGCCCAAGGAGGGTCAGAGCAGAGGGTGGGGTTGACATCACAAAAATCAGCACAGATGTTTCACAAATAGTTTAACAAGATGTGTGACTTTAAAAAAAAATTACTATAGAAAGTAATTTTGTATTTTGTAAGAATATTCGAGTAGAGCTAAAAAATGGTTGTTTTTAAGGGGATGATTTGACAGATATAGAAATGATCTCTTTTAAAGAAAGTAATTTCATAGATTTTAGTTATGTTGCGTTTCAGTTTTTGACTTAGTCATTTTAATGAACAAATGCCATGGCATTGAGGCTGACAAATGTATTCAATGAGAAAAAGTAGTGTGTCTTATTTGAATTTAATTTCTTGTCTTTAGGGGTAACGGTTGGGGAATAGATGCAAAAAGAAAGCTTTTTTAAAAAAAAAGTTCTAGCATCCCTCGTTAGATTTTTCTTCTTAAAAAATTTAATAGTCCCCAAAGTCTCACAGTCAATAAAAAGAAGAAAATAGAGCCTATGATTGAAAATGTAATGATTTACTCCTTATTACTTCACCTTAAATAATAAAAGCATAACTTAATTTATGAATTCTTTTCCTTAACACAGGAAATCTGTTAGTTTTAGAGTATATATTACCTTAGCTTTAGTAACTTGGGGTGGCTGCATCATAAAAACTATATACAGTTAACTTATACTAGATCAAATATAATTATTAAATCAGAACTCTGCAGTGTTAATTAAAGTATGCTGTAGATTGAGCACAATAATTACATGAGTGATTTTATTTAATAGAAAAATATTCATGAATCAGAATACTGCATAATAAACCTGAAAGTGTTCACACTGAATGACTAATGTATTTCACAAAACACATTGCATTAAAGATTACTGATCGATCTAATAATACACCCGAGAATACAGATCACTTGGAGCTCTTCTAAGGTAGACCCAAAGTAACATCTCATTTTCAAAAGAGCCATCCTTTTATCCTTCCTTTTTCTGCAGTAAGTTACTTTCAGAACTACTTCCTATTTACACAGAGGATTCCTATTGAGAGCTTCTGCCCCAAACATTCATTCTTGAACCATCAGCTCAGGTGAAACACGACCAGCACATCAAATAGTAGCTCAGGGCATCACACTGTGTATGTTCTGAAGTACTATTAGTATTACATTTTAATTATGAGCTAAACTGACAGGCGAGGAGTCATTGTGGAAAACAGTTTGGCAGTTTATTAAATAGCTGAGCCTCCTGACTCAGCAATTCCCCTCCAAGCAATATAGCAAAGAACTTGTAAACAGAAACTAAAATAGATCCCTACACCAGAGGACTTTTAAAAGTTTGTGAGAAAATTGATTTAAAAAAATTTTTTTTAATTAATATAAGCTTAATTTCTCAACATAAGTTCCGTCAAGTTCAAGATACTTTTATAAGCAATGAAGCCAACAGTTTAGTTCATACCTAAAGAACAGAATCTTGGGCTGAGCCCCGGTGGCGTAAGTGGTTGAGTGCGGGATTGCAGCCCGCAGGCTTGGCGGTTCAAATCCAGCGGTGGCTCTCAGGAGCGGCACTGGGTTGCGCCAACGACCACCAGAGGCAGTGATACCGCCACCGCCCCCCCCAAAAAAAAATAAAAAAGAACAGAATCCTAGGAATTTAAGAATTTCAATACAACCCTTTTCCCACTATTCATGAGTGTCCTCTAAGGATTTTAAGATTAGGAACAAAAGGAGACAAATCATGGCTATAAGGTGGATTACTAATGATTGTATATTGAAGCTCTAAAATTGCCTGTGTTTATTGAGGGAAATGAGGAAGAACACTATCATGGTGGAGCAGGACTCTCTGGTGACAAATCCCTGGGTATCTTTGTGCTAAAGCTTTGGCTAATTTTCTTAAAACACTCTCATAATAAACAGGTGTTATCATTCTTTGGGCCTCCAAATTCAACAAGCAAAATGACCAATCTACTTTCCTTTACCTGGGCCACTTTGATCTCTTGGTAGCCATTGCTTTGATTATGCTTTATTATACAAGTAAAGTCATGTTTCATATAATTATTCCAAGAAATGTTTTAGGGTCTTGATCCCACTAGCTTAAAATTTTCATTGAAAACTGATCTTTTCTACAGCTGATATGGTCAAAGTTTGGCACCAATCAAACATAAAGTTTGAACCTTGATTTTTTTTTTTAGTCAGAATTGTATAAGTTGAATCAAAAGTTTATGGTGGTGGCTTTTGTTTCTGCTTTTAACTGGTGGTCCTCTCTACCTAAGGCACAAACAACATTACTTTTTTTCCCAGCAAATTGATGTGGATTGCATCTTTGATATCATGATATCCCTTCTTAAAACTGCTTATATCTTTGGTACATTGGCCCCATATCATATGAATAAGGCAACAAAGATTTCACTCTTCTTCCACTCAAACTTCACCATTAGCTTGATCTTTTTTCTTGCTTCAATTTTAGCAAAATTCTGTTGCTCTGATACGGGCACTTTTCAAACTGGTGTCATATTCTTTTGGGTTCCTCAAATAAAACATATGTTACAGCTCAAGTTAGATGCTATTCATAAATGTTATAGCAAGTTAGTAAGTGTCATATTCAATGAAAGTCCATTTTTTTTTTTTTGGTTTTTGGTTTGGGGGCATCACTACCCTCTGGTAGTGGGAGTAGGAGGCCCAGTCTTTGCTCCTGTGGCGCCGCTGCTGGAAACGAACCTCCATCCCAGTGGGCCGCAGTCCCACGCACAACCACTACGCCACCGAGGCTCAGCCCCATATATTTTTATAGTATACATGTCCATGAATTTTTGAAGGCCCTCATTCATCAATATTTATGCTAGCAGAAATGTGGAAACAACCCAAATGTCCATCACCAGATGAGAAAATAAACAAAATGTGCCATACATTCACAATGGAATGCTATTCAGCCATAAAGAACAATGAAATTCTGATACATGCTATCGCGTTGTTGAAAGTTAAAAACAATATACTGAAAGAAATAGTCAGACCCCAAAATAGCAATAATGTATGATCCCAATTATATAAATTATCTTGAGTGGTTACATGTAGAGTGGAAATGACTCATGGTTACCAGGGACTGGAGGAAGGAAAGAATTGAAAGGTCTTGATTGCTCAGTGGTATCCAGTTTCTTTTGTTGTTGTTGTTGTTGTTGTTGTTGTTATGTGCTATTGAGACCATTTTGATTCATAGCAATCCTATTTACAATAGAACTAAAGACTGCCTAGTCCTGTGGCTTCCTCACACCTGTTCTTAAGTTTTAGCTCAACGTTGCAGCCATTGCGTCAATCCGTCTCCTCAAGGGTCTCCCTCTATTCCGTTGTCCTTCTACTTCACTGTGTATGTTGTCCTTCTCGGGGTCTGGTCTCTCCAGACAATATTTCCAAAGTGCATATGGATACAGTCTCACCATCCTTCCCTCTAAGGAGCATTTTGACTGTACTTCTTCCGAGACAGATGAATTTGTTCTGTTGGCAGTACATTGGACTTTCAATCTTCTTCTCCAGCATCCTCATTCAAATGTCTTAATTCTTCTTCAGTCTTCCTTATTCAATATTCAACTTTCACATGTATACAAGGCAATTGAAAACACCACGCCTTGCATCAGGTGCACCTTGCTCCTCAAAGTTGTCACCTTGCTTTTCAATACGCTCAAGAGGTTTTGTACAACGAACTGATGCAGGGTAACGCATTGTTTGATCACTTGACTGCTACTTGCATGAACATTGATTGTAAATTCAAGCAAGAAAAGCAAAATCTTGACAACTTCAACCCCTCCCCATTTATCAAACTGTTAACTATTGGTTCAGTTGTGAGGATTTTGGTTTTCTCTACAATGATTGCAATTCATACTGAAGGCTGTAGTCCTAGCTCTTCATCAGCAAGTGATTCAAGTCTACTTCACTTTTAGCAAGCAAAGCTGTGTCTTCTGCATATGGCAGATTGTTAATAAGCCTTCCTCCTAACCTGATGCCACATTCTTCTCCATATAAGCCAGCTTCCCTGATGATTTGCTCAGCACACATCTTAAATAACTACGGTGACATGATGCAACCCCGATGCACATCTTTTCTGATTTTATTTTGTTTTGGTTTGGTTTGGTTTTTTGTTTTTTTGGGCATCACTGCCCTCTGGTGGTGGGAGTAGGAGGCCCAGCCTTTGCTCCTGTGGAGCTGGAATTGAAACTCCATCCCAGTGGGCCGCAGTCCCACACACAACCACTACGCCACCAGGGCTCAACCCCCTTTTCTGATTTTATAACATGCAATATTCCCTCATTCTGTTCATACTACTGCCTCTTGATTCATGTAACAAAGTATTCTGGAATTCGCATTCTTCTCAAGGATATTCATAGTTCATGATGGTTCATGTGGATGTGCATAGTTAGTGAGACAAGATTTAACATCGTTCTGGTAGTCTCTGCTTTCAGCCCTTTGTTCCACACCCTCTTCTGCTGATAGCCTGGAACTGGCAGTGCCCTGTCAGTGTACTACTGCTACCATTGTTGGGTGATCTTCAGCAAAATTTTCTTTACATGCGTTATTAATAATACTGTTTCATAATGTACGCATTCTGTTAGGTTACTTTTCCTTGGAACGAGTACAAATATGGCTCTCTTTCAGTCAGTTTCTACTTAGAGCAATAAAAATGTTTTGGAAACATAAAATGATGCAATATGAATGACGTTGAATCAGACTCTTAAAATGGTTAATGTCAAGCTATAGGTTACCCTAAATATATTTTACCATATTAATATTATAAGTAATATGTATAGTCATATATATGTGTCTAGCCTCATTGCTGCTGGATATCACACTGAAGCAGTGCTCGCTAGATTTCAAACTGACTTCGGAGTAAATGTTTCCCCGTCTGAAAAGAATGAAAAGATACCAGGAATGGCCAGACGCTCAGGCTAATGAGTCAATAGTTCTGTGTCTGTGCTCCAGAAGAAGTGATGTTCAAAAGCCAAATGATCTGTGTTGAGGTTCAGCGATTGAATTTTTGTTACACCTGTATTTTTGACATAAGTATGCAGTCCTTCAATCCCAGATAGAATTTCTTCAGAACTTTAAAGTTGCATTCAATATTCTGAGGGAGAGAGTCTGATCGTTTGCAAGCAAAAACTGTGTTGCTGGGTGTGTTTCAATTCTGCTTTCTATCACAAACAATATTGGTTTGAAATATTGTCTAAAGTTTTCATTGGGTGGCCCATCACATGTGAATAGGCAGTTTACTGGCTTTGTGCTGTGGGGTTCAACAGAATTTCATAAAAGAATGACTATTTGAAGTAAGTGTCACTGCACTGGTCATGCTCCAAAGAAGTCACCCTGAGCTAACTGGGACTGCTAAAAACAGCAACTTTGAGAAAAGGAAAGGGAATTCTGATTAGAATCTATCCTCAAAAAATTGATTCTGTTCTGAGGACTGGAAATCAAAGTTAATATTTCATTTAGACTCATAAATGTTACCAGATCTTTTCTAGAAATACTTGGGGATCCTCCTTATTTTATTTATTTGTTTTTACATTATTTCTTTTATTTAGCTAAATTGCTTTAATATAGAAGACATTTTGAAAAAATGAAAACTGAAAAAGACATTTTAAATAGCAATTAACATTTTAATCCTGATTCATATTTGATTCATATTCAACAACCTGCATATTTTTATGAAGAGTTAATTACTACAAATAGTAAGCACTCAAATGTCACTGGTAAATGTCTTCATTCTATGCTTGGATACAATCATAGAACCTGCTGTCTTTCTCCTTCTTCTTCTCCTTCCCTTGAGAATTAAAGAGAATTTTAGTTTTGCTGGCATTATCTCTTTCTTTCTGCTTCCTTTTCCAAGAGGTGCTATGTTGTGGGACTATTCTCAAAATTTTATGTTGGGGTATTGAGAGAAAATGGAAGAGGCAAGAAGGGAACAGAAAGGTGTTTAAACTAGAACCAGATGAGCTTTCCTAGAGAACTAGAGGAGAAGGATCAGGAGGCCAGTAAACACAAGTGAAAAGAAAGAGAATTTAAAGAATAATTACTGAAGATTGCATGTTGCTTTTGTTATGTTCAAACAAATCTAATCTTTTAAATAAGTGATTAGATTAGGAGGAGCCACTTGTGTTGTAGTTTTATTAGCATTCAAATCTGTATTGGACATTTGTCACATTTTATGAGTGACTAGAACCTTTGGATGCCCTTGCAATATTTAAATAAAGCTAAGCATTGAGAACCTGCTTTCTCAAGCAGTCATCAAAGGTACAACAATAGGTATCTGTCAACTTGGAGAATTCAACTGCGTAGATAATAAATTATGGGTACTATTGCAAAGGATCAGAACCACAGAACATTTCATTGTACACATGTGGAATCTATATGCAAACTAAGAGGCAGTCACTTGGACAGAACAAGGGGATAGTATGTGGTTTAAAATCAGGAAAGATGTATGCCAGCATTGTATGTTTTATCATATCTACTCAATGTGTAATGCTGAGCAAATGATCCAAGAAACGGAGCTGTATGAGGAACATCTGGATTAAAGGAAGATTCATTCACAGCCCAATATATGCACTTGGCACCACCTTGCTTGCTGAAAGCTCAGAAGACTTACAGCACATACAGACGAAAGATCAAAGACTACATCCTTCAGTATGAATTCTACTTCAACAGGAAGAAAGAACTCCTCACAACTGAACTGCTCAGCAACAGCAGGTTAAAAGTAAAGAAGATGAACGTGGTGAAGAATTTCATTTTACTAGGATCCACACATAAGCGACTTATATTGCACTGAGTAAATTTACTGCCAAAGACCTCATCAAAGCGTTCAAACGCGAAGATGCCATGTGGAGGACTAAGGTGCGCTTGATCTGAGGCATGGTATCTTCAGTCTCCTCATCAGCATGCGAAAGCTGAACATGAATAAAGTAGACCAAGGAAGAGCTGATGCCTTTGAACTAGAATGGAGGCAAAGAATACCGAGTGTACCATGGAGTGTCAGAATAATTCACAAATTTGTCTTGGAAAAAATACAACCAGAATCTTCCTTAGAAACAAGAAAAGTGAGACTTCAACTGGCCTATTTTGAACATGTTAGCAGGAGGAACCAGTTGTTGGAGAAAGACACCGCACTTGGTAACATAGGAGGTCAGCACAAAAAGAAGACCCCCTGTGAGGGGGACAGTGAGATTCTCAAAGTGGCTGAAACAGTAGGTTCACACGCGTGCAAACACAGCAACAACTGTGAGGATGACCCTGGACTAGACATGGTTTCCTTCTGTTCCATGTAGGGTCACTGTGAATTAGAACAGACTCAGGAGCACTACCAACAACAACTACCCACAGCAGCTGAGGAAAAAGAAGAGTGAATAAGAAGAAGAATTGAAATGTGTAACTGTTTCCATGAACAACTGCCTCCTTTGACTTGAGACCCAAAGAAGTGGGTGGTGACCAGCTACCATGACTGGGTGATTTGATCAAGGACTCTATAGAATTCGGCTCAAAAGGGAAACAATTTAAAATGTTCATGGAATGCAGATGATATTTGGGGTAACTGAGACTGAATGAACACCCTTAGCCAGTGCCCTGAGATACTCTTCAAACTTTAATCCTCAAACCAAATCATGTCTATCTGGGATCAAATTGACAACTATAATCCACAAAGGTTAGATAGGAATTTTTTTGCACAACAATTTTATGTTAAGGATAGCAGAGAAATTCAGAAGAGGAAGAGAAGAATGGTTGTATACCTTGAAGAATGTAAATGCTGTCACTAAATTGCACATGAAGATATTTTGAATTGGTCTGTTTTGCTATTTATACTTTGAACAAATAAAAATTAAATATTTTTAATTATAAAAATAAAAGCTATCTTCTAAGATAGTATTGTTGCTGTTGTTGTTCAATGACACTTAGCTGGATCCAATTTGGAATGGATCCTTGTGACCAACTGCATTTTTATTGTCTAATTTTCAGAAGTACATCATCAAGTCTGCCTTACTTCAGAGGTAGACTGCTTAGTCCGGCTTAGTATGGAAACTCTGCTGAAACTTTTTCAAACATCACAGCAACATGTAAGCCTCTGACAGATGAGTGGTGGTTGCACTGGAAAGGCGCTGATAGGAAATCAAACCCAAGTCTCCTAAATTGAACATGAGAAGTCTACCACTGAATCACCATTTCATTTTCCTCACCTTTCCAAAAGAGAACCCAGAAAATGTGATGCCCTGGTCTGTATCTTGGGTGTGCACTCACAGAATACGGGCATGTACACTATGGAAATAGACTTGGTGATATCTAAAACAGATGGAAATTGAGAAACCATGTGACCTAGCAATTGCCCTCCAGGGTACATACCCAGAAGAAGCAAGAAACAAACCACAGCCAGACATCTGTGCTCCAATGTTCACTGCAGCACAGTTCACAATTGCACGGAGTTAGAAACAACCCAAATTTCCATCAACTGATGAATGGATTAAAAAGCTGTGGTACATACCTACATCACTGAAAAAGCAGTGATGAATGCATGAAGTATATCATTGTATGCAAAGAACTGGAGGAAATTATGCTAAGTGAAGTAAACCAAGCGCAAAAAGACAAGTACAACATGAGTCCACTGAGGTAAGCTTTAAAAAAAATGTAAAAGGGACATATGGAAAAAATTATGTATACAAAAATTCCTAGAGTAAGAACCAGGTAGTATGGCAGGGGCCAGACCAAATCCAGGTCTATATATAGTAGCCAACTAAAAAGGAAGGAGGAGTGGATAGAAATGTGTAGAGGGGAACAGGGCACAAACTCACCCAAGGGGAACCTCTTGTTTATATCTCCACAGGGAAAGAGAGATCAAACTTAAACTCGGTGCTCCAGGATGTGAATGCAGCATGATGGCATGGCGCAGGGAACCAGTAGAGGGGCCTGAGGGCCCACTCCAAATCCTAACTACATGGACAGCCCCCCCCTCTGCCCCACCCCCACCCCCCGAAGAATTTTTTTTAGAGGGCAGCTCTGGAGAGGGACATGTCTGATCAGAGCACAGGAGAGCAAATAAGGCAGGGGAGAAGTGAAGTGTATTCTGGCCCACCGAGGCTTGAGGATAATATCACCACTCAGAACAACCAGTGCACAGAGAGCACCATATGGTCAATCCCACTATGAGACACGACATCCCTCGCTGACCAAAGGTTATCGGGGACAACACTGGAGACACAAGGTTGGGATTGCACCCGGTCTGACCCCACACCACACCGAGACAAAACACTAAGGGCATGCAGCAGAGCAGTGGGGGAGAAATAAGGAGTAGAGCGCCCCACCCCACCCCCCCTCTGCGGGCAAAGCATGAGGTCCCGAGGATAGACTTTAGGCATGGCACCCCATTGGACTCAACACGACGACATTCCTAAAAGTCAACAAACAGACATTGAATTATTTGCAGATTTTTCTTTTTATTTTTTTATTCTATTTTATTTTATTATTTTTTCTTTTTTTATTTATTTGTATATTTTTCTGGGCATTGTTTTTTGTTGTTGTTGTTGTTATCATTTTGTTTTCTTTTGTCTCTTCATCTTGCTATGTCTTGCTTTTTTCTGCATATTATTATCTCTGCAGATCTATCTAGATAAGATAGGCTGGATGAACAATCTTGGGGAGAAAACAATGGGACTGATGGTTCCAGGGGGGACGTGGGAGAGGTTGGGGGTGGGGGGGGAGGCAATGTTGACCAACCTAGGGATAAGGGAACACCAAGTAATCCAAAATCAGTGGCAAGGTAGGTGTGGGAGGCCTGGTGTTGCTTGATCAAGGGTAATATAACTGAGGGAAATTACTGAAACCCAAATGAAGGCTGAACACAAGAGTGGGACAAGAGAAAAGGAAAGAAATAGGAGGCAAAGGACATTTATAGAGATCTAAATATAGGTATGCAAATAGGTAAATATTTTTATATATGGTGATGAGGAGTAGATCTATGTGTATATGCTTAAAAGGGCAATATTAAGAAAACAGAACTACCTCCTAAATGTAAGAACACTTTGTACTATTTGTTCTATTAAATTGGCATGGTGATGCTCACCTTCCTAACATGATCGCTGAAGACAAATGTGTGCATAAGTAATGTGGTGAAGAAAGCTGATGGTGCCTAGCTATCAAAAGATATTTTAAAGACTTGAACTCAAAAGCACCAAAGCCCACATGGAAGAAGTACACCAGACTGTGTGACCACAAGATGTCAAAGGGATCACTTATCAAGCAGCAAAGAACTAAAAGGTATATCATTATAAATGAGGAGGACCTCATTATAAAAGATTGAGACCAAAAGTCCATCTGTTGGTATTGTGGCATTCCCTTACAGAGGATCGCGGGGAGGAGACAAGTCAGTCAGTGTACAGTGTAGCAATGATGAAACATGCAACTTTCCTCTAGTTCTTAAATGCTTTCTCCTTCTCTCCCCCTCCCCCCCCCACTATCACAATCCCAATTCTACCTTACAAATTCAGTTAGATCAGAAGATGTACACTGGTACAGATAGGAACCAGAAACATGGGAAATCCAGGACAGATGATCCCTTTAGGACCAGTGGGGAATGTGTTGATACCAGGAGGGTGGAGGGAAGGTGGAGTAAAAAGAGGGAACCAATTATAAAGATCTACATATAACCTCCTTTCTGGGGTATGGACAACAGAGAAGTGAGTGAAAGGAAACATTGGACAGTGTATGATATGAAAAAATAATAATAAATTTTAAAGGGTTCATGAGGGATAAGGGAATGGAGTTGAGGGGGAAAATGAGAAGCTAATATCAAGGACTTAAGTAGATAGCAAAATGTTTTGAGAATGATGATGGCAACAAATATACAAATCTGCTTGGCATACGATGAATGTATGGATGGATTGTGATAATAGCTGTATGAGCTCCCAATAAAATGATTTTTAAAAAAAGAATACTGGCATGCACATAACTTAACTGTCCCAGTAAGGATTACCTTCTTCATTTCAGATGTGAGTAAACTGAGAAAGAAAGAATGACACAGAATCCAATTGGTGACAAGAATGACAGCCAACCCTTGGGAACCCAGGCCATGTGCCATAGAACACGGAGGCATTGAATCCTTGATCTTTAATGTACACAACATGCTTCAAAATCCATACCAGAGTGATCTAATGTAGAAAACCCCAGGTGAATTAGTCTCTGCCTCAACAGGTCTGTAACCTGAGGATTTAAGACTGAAATTACATGGTGTGTAAAGAAGCAGAAAAAGCTATACCAAGAGCTGTGGGGTATTCTTCAATGCCCTACTTGCTCTATTAGGCTATGTCTTACTGTGGCAGACCTGTGACTGATATTGTCAGTGAATATTATTTTAAGTTTTACTTTACTACCAACTCCCATTGTTTGTGCAAATAGCGTCCAATCACATAAGAATTTTCTCTGTACAAGTGAACAATCCAGGTATTGTGATATGTAATTGGTCTACACTTGTTCAATCTCCCTGTCTAAATAGTGTTTCAAAAATCAGTACCATGGGCTAATCAATGACACTATAGACTAAAGATCTTTATGCTCCAGGGAGATAATCAATAAGATTCTCTGCTATAAATTAACAAGAATATCTCAAAGATGAGCCCGAGGCAGATAAAAAACATGGAACCAGGAGTGAATTGGGGGCTCACACTTAATTCTAGCTCCAATCTTGGAATTATTAGTTCCTACAACATAGACCTTTTCAATACTTCATCTCATAAAGGAAACACAGAAGATAGGGTGCTATAGCAAAGTGTGATGAAGAAATTATATTGTGCCTGGTTCTCAAATGAAACAGTATCTTAAAGTCTTTTTTTCAAGTATGCAGTCATCTAAATGAGATGCCAACTAGGACCATGTGGGAGAAGCACACCAACATTCATGATTCAAGGATTATAAATTATAAAATCCAAATCCAAAGGGGAGAGTGAAGTTTAAATGATGAGACTCTGGTGTGTAGAAGACTATGGGTGACAGTGGAAGCCCCAAATACTTTTGTAGAGTCTATACAGAAAATAAACCTTGGTTATTTTCCAGTAGCCATCATTGAGGGATGGGAATAACCTGGTTATCAGACAAAGAGTATTGGAGAGATAATTATGTAGATTAAAATAATAAATCTGACCTGAAATTTTAAAACCTTTTCACGGGCAGTGATGCCAAAAAAAATCAGAAAATACAGAACCTGTTCACTATCTCATCTCTGATATACTTTGGGCTCCATCTGGTTTTAAATATTTTCTGTAGGATTTGGAGGTTTTTTTAGGTTTTTCTGTGTTTTATTTTGTTGACATTGTTGGAGAGTTTTACATAATTTGCTTTTTTATTTCCTACTTTAGTAAATCATTATGTACAGGACTCTTACAGTTCTTATAACAATCCATACATCACTTGTATCAAGCACATTCGTACATATGTTGCCATCATTATTTCCAAAACATTTTCTTTCTTTCTTTTTTAAATCACTTTATTGGGGGCTCATACAACTCTTATCACAATGTATACATGCATCCATTGTGTCAAGCTCATTTGTACATTTGTTGCCATCATCATCTCTCAAAATATTTGCTTTCTACTTGAGCCCTCGGTATCAGCTCATTTTCCCCTACTCCCTTCTCCCCTCTTCCTCATGAACCCTTGATAATTTATAATTATTATTTTGTCATATCTTACACTTTGCAATGTCTCCCTTCACCCACTTTTCTGTTGTCAGTGCCTCAGAGAAGAGGTTATATGCATATTCTTGTAATGAGTTCCTCCTTTGTACCTCACTTTCCCTCCAGCCTCCCAGTATTGCCACTCTCACTATTGGTCTTAAAGGGATCATATGTCTTGGATTCCCTGTGTTTCCAGTTCCTAGTTTTATGAGAGTACATCCTCTGGTCTACTCAGATTTGTAAGGTAAAGGTGGAATCATGAGAGTGGGGGAGAGGAAGCATTTAAGAACCAAAGGAAATTTGTCTGTTTCATCATTGCTACATTGCACCATTACTGGCTCATCTCCTCCCCGCAACCCTTCTGTAAGAGAATATCCAATTACCTACAGATGGGCTTTGGGTCCCCAATCTTCATTCCCCCTCACTCAAAATATTCTGTTCCTTGATGCCTGATACCTGATTCCTTCGCCACCTCATGGTCACACAGGCTGATGTGCTTTTTCCATGTGGGTTTTGTTGCTTCTGAACTAGATGGCTGCTTGTTTGCCTTCAAACCTTTAAGACCCCAGAAGCTATATCTATTGATAGCTGGGCACCATCAGCTTTCTTCACCACATTTGCTTATGTACTTACTTGCTTTGTTTTCAGCAGTTATGTCGGAAAGCTAAGCATCATAGAATTACAGGTTAATAGAACAAAGTGTTCTTGCATTGAGGGAATACTTAAGTAGAGACCCAATGTTCATATGCTCTTAATACTAAATTTATAAATATATGCACATAGAGCTATTTCTCTACTGTCATATATAAATATATTTATATGTGTACATGCCTGTATTTAGACCTCTATAAATGCCATTTGCCTCCTAGTTCTTTCCTCTATTTCCTTTGACTTTCCTCTTGTCTCACAATCATGTTCAGCCTTCCTTATGGTTTCAGTATTTCCTCTCAGTTACATTGCCCTTCATCAAGCCCTACCAGGCCTCTTACACCCACCTCACCATAGATTTTAGATCACTTGTTGTTCCCTTTTCTCTGGGTTTGTTAACACCCATTTCCTTTCCCCTGCCTCCCCCTCACCCCTGTCTCCCCAGAGCCATTGGTTCCATTGTTTTCTCCTCCAGATTTTTTATACAACCTATCTCATCTAGATAGACATACAAAGATAATAAAAAAACCAAAAAAAAAAAAACAACTATAAAAAAAGAAAAGCCTATAAATAGTTCAAGGTCTGTTTGTTGACCTTCAAGGGTGCTTTCTGGTTGAATTTGATGGGCCCTGGCCTCAAAATCTATTTTTGGAATTCCATGAGGACTTCATTGCTCTGCTCCACTTGCTGTTCTGTTGTTTTCGCATGGATGTAGTGGGGTCATATGGGGCACAATTTCTGCACTGTGTCTCCAGTGTTGCCCCCTAGTGCTATGGGTCAATGAGGGACATGGTGTCTCATAGTGGGGCTGGCCCCATGGTCCCCTCTGTGCCTTGGCTCCTCTGAGCAGGGATATTGTTCTCAAGGCTTGGTGGGCCAGGATGTACTTCATTCTCTCTTGCTTCCCCTTCATTTGCCCCTGTGTTCTCTGATAAGACACGTCCCTCTCCCTGAGCTGTAGCTTCTGAAGTGAATACTTTTGCAGAGAGCAGTAGCTTCTGAAGTGCTGTCTTCTGAAGTGAAAACTTTTGCAGAGAGAGGGGCTGCCCACATAGTTGAAATTGGGCTCGGCCCCTCAGATCTCACTATTGGTTCCCTTCTTCATGCCAATATGTCTTAAAGCACCTTCTGATGAAGATCAAGGACTACAACCTTCAGTGTGGATTACATATCATCATGAAGAAAACAAAAAAAATTCACAACTGGAACAAAAATGTTTCACAACTCACAAAATCAAAATGAATGAATAAAATATTTAAATTGTCAATGATTTCATTTTACTTGGATCCATAATCAGTATTCATAGCAATCAATAAATTAGATGGAATGTCGGATTGGGTAAATCTACTGCCAACACTTCTTTAAAATGTTAACAAGCAAAGCTGTCCCTGTAAGAACCAAGGTGTCCTTCCCCAAGCTGTGGTATTTTCAGTCACCTTATATGCATGCAAAACCTAGATAATTAATAAGAAGAATTGATGCCTTTGAATTGTGAGATGCTATGAAGAACATTAGATATGTCATTTGATATAGGGGTGTCAGAAAAACAAACAAATATACCTGAAAAGAAGTATAGCCAAAATGTTCTGTAGGATCAAGGATAGTAATTTTTATCAGAAGGAACCAATCAGAAGGCTATCAGAGGCAGGGATGGCAAAACTTTTTCTCAGATACTTTGGACGTGTTGTCAGGACAGACCAGTCTTTAAGAAGGACAATATGCTTGGTAAAGTAGTGAGTTAATGGAAAGGTGAAGACTCAAAGAGACAATTGATACAGTGGCTACAATAGTAGGCTCAAACACAGCAGCAATTGTAAGAATGGCTCAAGGCTGGGCAATGGTTTGTCCTCTGTGTAAGGGATCACTATGAGTCAGAACTCAAAAGCACCTAACAACCCAGCTACAATACATAAAATTGCCATGAATTGGAACTCAGTATCAGCTTACAATGACAATACCATTTATCATGTAGTTACTCATTCTACCCTACTTCACTCGTTTGCAAGACAGCTTCTTACTCTCCTTTCTAGTCTTTTCATTTCCCCCATTTCTTTCATTCCATTTGGGGATGTACAGATAGCCCAGACTCCACTGATGACTAAGCACCATGGCATATTCCATTCCTCAGGGCTTCAGACTATAGGCTAATTCTGCATCTGAGATTCAAGTCCACTAATAAGAATGGGGACCTCAACTTCCCACACAGAATGCCACACAGCTATGGCCAGAATTGTAAAACAAAATTTTAAAACTGTATTATGCATATGACATACAAATCTGAACATATTTACCCTTTACCTGCTGTATTTACCAGCCTTCGGAAGAATAAAACAAAAAATATCCATACTAAATTATCTTACTGTGTAGTAGGTACAGATGGTATTTAGAAATCTTAAAGGTTGCTTTGCTTTTTCTTCAGAAAGACAAAATGAGCCAAGATGTGTAATGTATTACTGTTTTCTCTCTTTTTTTTTTTCCTGTCCTATTCTCTATGCAGAAGTTGAGCAGTTGCTATCTCAGCAGATACCTAACCTAAATAATACTCTGAAACGTGACACAAAGGTGTCTTCCGGAACCTTCATTTTTACCAAAGATCTTTGCTCCAAGCATTTATAGTCCAGGAGTGATAGTAGGTCTTGTGATAATAACATTGGAATGGTTTTAATTTTTCATGCATGATACATCTCAGTAAACTTACAACATCTCTGGGAATTTATTGTACTGTTATAGTGTTACCTACACAGTAAGTCTACCTCAATAATTACTTGGTGATTGTTCATTTGTAAAAGTTGGAGCACAGAATACATTAGTGATTTAAGTATGGTTCAATTAACAGCAAAGCTGAGAATACAATCCAAATCTTTAATTTTGAAAGCTTATTATAGAAAATTTTAAATCCAATGTAGAATAGAACAGTAAATCCCCATGTTCCTATCACCTGGTCTAAACAATTAACAGCATTTTATTTTGCTACACATATTTCTATCTTTTTCCATGCTGAAGTACTTAAAGCAAATCCTAGACATAGTATAATTTCACCCATAGATACTTCATTAGGAAATCTCTAGTAATATAGCCCTTTGATTTTTCATATTCTTGTAGTTGATCAGAGATCTCCTAACAAAAGCCAAATAACCACAAATATATATTTTACAGGTGTCCACTCTTTATTTGCATGACCTCACTTTTTTTGGTAATCATTCTATTGGGGACATGTACAACTCACAACTCTGATGACAATCCATACATACATACATTGTGTCAAGCATATTTGTAAATTTGTTGCCCTCATCATTCTCAAAACATTCCAGCCAATACTTCTAAAACTCTTGTTTCTTCTTTCCCTAAGTATTTCTCTCCTTTGTTTATCTTTTCCTTGAAAGAGAAAAATAAGATCAATTTGAATAAGTCCACAAATAGAAACATTATATTTAAATAATCACCCTGCTAGTAAAAATATAAATGTCAACTTCAAAGTTAATTTAAATATTTAAACATTTGTACAATTCTATGAATAACACAAGCAAATGCCTCTTTTATCTTCTTCCAAACCAAATCCATGGGGAAAATAATTGTATGGAAACTTTATTCTAGGTGCTTCCCAAATCTTAAACTAAAATGACAGATGCAGATATCTGTAATTTGCTATGAAAATTGTAGTGATGTTTAATCAAATGTCAAGAAAATTCCTGTGTCTTTCCTGATTAAATATTTATTATTGCACAACATAGGAATAGGTCTCTGATATTGTTTTTTACAGATTTTTCAAAATTACACTTCCATTCTGTCATATAGAATTTTAAGTCAATCTCATTAAAAAACTATCCATTCATTACAGAGACATATAACTATAGAGTAGCCATAAAGACTGGAAGCATCGGCAGCTACATATAATAAGTGACTTAATGATGTTACCTTACAACATATAATGTTTGATATGCTGTCCCTCATTAGTAGTGCCTAGTTTAACATGCTGAGTAGAAATGCAACTAACATAATATGTCAACAAAGCATTTAACCTAGCAACCCTTCCATATGCATCTAGAATGCCTCTCCTCAGATCAGCAGTTCTGGAAATGTGATTCCTGGAATCAGCAAGACCTGGGAATATTTAAAATGAAAACTTTCAATCTGCTGAATCAGAAACTCTGAACTAAATAGTCTATGTTTTAACAACCCTTCCAGGTGATTGCCTATACCATCTCTGAGATGGATTGACACGATAGCCTCCACATGGACTCAAACCTATTAAAGATCATGAAAATGGTGCAGGAGAAAGCAATATGTAGATGTGCTATGCATGAGGTTAACATGAGTGGAAAGTGACAGGGCAGTTTCAACGACAATTAGAACCAGATGACTCCTGATGCATTCCAGTTTTAGGAACCACAGCCCGAGGTTCTTTGTGGCTCTGATTTTCAGTGTGGTTGGAGGTAAAGGAAAGCTGCCTTTTTAGCATTTCCCCAGGGTGAGGCTGGCAGATTTAGCAATGAAAATATAGGGAAACATATCCAATTAAACTTGAACATCAGATAAACAACATATAATGCTTTGTTTAATGATGTTCCATACAAGTGTGTCTGTAGCATATACAAGGAAACTTCAAAAAGTACATAGGAAAAATGCCATTATCTTTTAAATCCATTTTCCCACTAACTTTTAAAAAGCCTTCTGCAGGAGCCCTGATGAAATAGTGGTTATGTATTGACTTGCTGTCTGCAAATTCAGCAGTTTGAAACCATCAACCACTCTTTGGGAGAAAGCCTGGGCTTTTTTATCCCGTAAGGAATTGCAGTCTCAGAAATTGATTTAGTACAATTCTACACTGTCCTCTAGGGTTCTTTCTTATGAGACAGTATCGACTCAATGGCAGAGAGTTTGGCTTGGTGGGAGGGTTGGTGTTGGTAGATATACCCATAACATGACCATTCCATGTATGTTCTTAGTTGTCATCAAGTTGCTTCCCATGAGTAGCAGAAAGAGCTCTGTGAAACATTTTGAAAACAAATCAAGTCTGAGGTGCCCATGGTTGATCTGGAACTGCCAACCATTTGGCTAGTAGTCTAGTGTTTAACCATTTGTGGTACCTCAGGACTCTACTCTTTCATCCTTATATTGAAAAAGTATTTGTTGCTAAACTTGTATTCAAACTTAACTTAGCATCTGTGTTAGTCCAGGTAGACTAGAGAAACAAATTCATAAGCATGCATATGTATATAAGGGAGAGGTTTACATATAAGAGGAATGGAACATTGAGAAAGCATCTCAACCCAGTCCAGTCCAAGACCACAGATCTGATATTATCCCGTATGTCTGATACCAGTCTATAAAGTCTTCTTCAGATTCACGAGGCACATGCAATGACGCCAGGACAATCACAAGCCCGTGGGTGGAATATTGTGTATCCAGCAGCAGTAGAAGCATCTCAGTGCAGACAGGGGCCTCTCGGTGGCTTCTCAAGCATTTCAACACTGGCAGGAGTCTCTACGTGACTTTTTCCAGCTTCAGAGATCTGGTTCCATCAGGGTAAGCTCATGTGGCTTCTCCTCCAGGATGTCTCACAGGGAGTCAGCCTTGTGTCTTGTCAGTAGAGCATCTCCAAGGGACTGAATGGGTCCTAAGTCTCTCACCTCCAAAGGGGAAATACGGACAGATTTCTCAGAATTCTCCAGAGAAAGCGATGCCCACACAGAGGTCTCATTGACTATCTCCAGATTCACAGGTTAGACTCCACCCCTACACTCCCAATCCTCAAATTGACGCCAGATTAGTGACTGCCACAGCATCCTATGACCTGGGTTTATCCAGCGTAGCCTACTCAAGAATATTAAGATCTTCAATTCACTCTACAAGGACACATCAACCAACTAGCCTCCAGAACATTTCAGAACATGAGGTAATACTCTCTGATGACCTCCCCTCACCTGTCAAGTATAGGCACTAATTGGTTTTCACCTAACATGGTAAAATCAGTCACCTGTCTTCCAAAACTCTCTAACAACTCTCTAGGTAGAAGCCTGGGATGTCAGCTTCTTAAGAACAAAGCTAAAAACTGTGCTAAATTTCATCTAACTTAATTTATGAATTTAGTAACTATAAATCATGAATGCAAAAACAATTTTCTCTCTGCTCAAAATAAAAATTTATATTATACAAAATCCTGGAATTTTAATATGAAATCATTAACTATGGCCAAAAAAATACTGTCCCCTTAGGGCTTCCTGCTGTTGAGAAGTTCTTTCATATCACTTCCCCTATTTAAATCAGAAAATCAAAAGTAATTTTCAAATCTAAATCTTTGTAGAATTATTTTTATATAATGAGGTCTCTTTTTTACAGGGCCAATTATCATATTTTAGTTCATTGCATCCTCCTTTGTCTCTTTATTTACATAACATAAAATGCACAGATTGCAAGTGTACAATTCAATGAGTCTTGACAAGCGTTTATGCCCACCCTCATGAAGAACATTTGCTTTTGTAGACTCGCTGGAGCCACAGAGGTAGAAGGATGAGAGACTGAAGGATGAAGGATGAGGGAAAACTATTACCCAAAGGCATAATTGCCCTGGAATAATGGACCCTGGGAACTATTGTCCTACAATAATCTTCACGACTTAAACCAAGAAACATCCCCTGAAGTTTTCTTAAAACCCAACACTAGCAGTTAAGTGCTTTACCTACTGCCCTATCAGAGCTACAAGAACCAAGCCAAAACCAAGCTCACTGCCACAGAGGGCACTCGACTCATAAGGACCCTAAAGGGCATGTCTGAATTGCCCATGGGGTTCTCAATGTGTGACCCACATTCCAGCAGGTATCTTCCAACCAAACTCATGACCATCGAGTATGTTCCAGTTTATGACGACCTTTGCACACCTGTTAATAAAAGCATCTGCCTGGAGCATTATGCTGCTTTGAGAACTATCAGGGGTTTAAAAAAAAAAAAGATTCTCACTGCCATCCTGTCATTTCCAATGGCCAGGCAACCTTATAGGACAGGGTGGAACTACCCCTGTAGATTTCCATACAGAAGTAGAACTCCTCATCATTCTCCAGTGGAGCAGCTGGTGGTTTAGAACTGCAACCCAACAATCACTATGCCGCCAGGACTCCTTAAAGCAGCGGTTCACAACCTCTGGGTTGCAGTTCCTTTACGGGTCCAATGATTCTTTCTCAGGGGTCACCCAATTCATAAAATTAGCAGAATTACACTTATGAAGTAGCAATGAAAATAATTTTATGGAGGGGTTACCACAACAGGAGGAACTGTACGAAAGGTTGCAGCATTAGGAAAGTTGAGAACACTGCCTTAGGGATCAAAGTAACATCAAAATCTCTCCTCAGTATAAGAATTATTGCTCTAATAATGTGGCACTATCTGATAAATTCACCTTCCTGACGTGCTCACTGAAAACAAAATGGGTGCATAAGCAAATGTGGTGAAGAAAGAAGATGATGCCCAGCTACTAAAAAATATACCTTCTGGGGTCTTCAAGTAAACAAGTGGCCATCTAGTTGGAAAGCAACAAAGCCTACATGGGAGAAGCACCAATCCATGTGATCATAAGGATGGAAGGAGTTATCAGCAATTCAAAACCAAGCAATAAAATTGATGTGAAGGAGTGTGGACAAAGTGGAAACCCAAAACCCACCAATGTAATAATGGTACAGTCCTTCACAAAGGACCACACTGAAGAGATGATATTTCTAGAACTGATGAAGAGAATTAATGCCCCTGAATTGTAAATTTAGGAATGGTTGGATTGCTATATGTCTTGCTGTGTATATTCTCAACAAAGTTAATGTTGAGTCTACTTGTTTTTGTTTGTTTGTTTGTAGGAACATTTCCTTCCCTGGAGAAAAAAATCCTCATTCTTAGTCAACCACTCTCCTGAAATTAATCACCATTAGATTCTAGAACTTTATATAAATGAAATCGCTTTTTTACATCTTCATAACTCTGCCTCTCATGCTACATGAGAAGGCAAATAAATTTTAGTTTGTGTCCATTTTCCTCTGTAACCACCTGAAAAGTCTTTGCATTCAAGAGTAGAAGAGCACCCTAGTCACAAGGTGGTTAGCACTGGCAGGAGAAAGATGAGACGAGTCTCAGAAACTCAGAAGGAGGCTTCAGAACCTGAGCGGATGGCCAGGAAAGGGGCTCTAGGTTGGTGATCCCTGGACTGAAAATGGACATGAGTCTCTGAGTCAGGAGGCACTTGGGCCCAGCACCCCAGGACTGTGGGGACATATAGCATTCCTTGAAGGACAGAGTAAAACTCCCCTTGTGACTTTCTAAGATTGTGACTGTATGTGGGAATAGAAAGTCCTGTCTTTCTCTTACAAAATAGCAATCATATGCAATATAATATCTTCTACAGAAAAAAAGATGCTTTTTTTTTCCCTTTTATTTTGGTCAATTTTTGCTACTGTTGTTTCGTTTGTTTTATTGGGGGCTCATACATCTCTTATTACAATCAATACATGCATCTATTGTATGCAAATCACATTTGTACATTTGTTGCCATCATCATTCTTGAAACATCCTCCTTCTACTTAAGTCTTTGGTATCAGCTTCTTATATTTCCCCTTCCTTCTCTCTTCCTCTCCCTCAAAAAAATGTACTTTTAAGATGGTCTCTTTTGCTCAGATTCCTGGGAAATTCTAGAGCACAGACCATATAAGTTCACATCAACATATTTTTTGTATGGTTAATTTGGGCATATACAGGTATAATAATTTGAAATTGATTTAGAAAAATACATGCAATGAATAAAATAAATTTTATTTAAAATGTACCTCAAAATGTCATTACTGTTGTAGAGAAGAATCCACTCTCTAAAAATTGAATTTAAGAGAATTTATCCAGAGGAACAAAAATAATTACATCCAGATATAAGAAGATATCATTCTGAATCAAAATGACCCTCTTCATGGGAAAAAAAAAGAAAAGAAAAAGAGGACTACATTATTCTGTCTACACAAGTGAGACCTGGTAACTTCAACTAAAATATTATCTCACCAATAGATGTAATTCTTGAAATTACAAAATAATCATTTGGTTAATTGTTTGTTGAAGTCACAAGTAGAATGTATTAGGGATAAACCAAAACTTGGAGGGACTACTAAATATGAGATGATATGTTAGTCCGGGTAAACTAGAGAAACAAATACATAGACTTGCATATGGTTATAAGGAAAGGGTTTATATACAAGAGGAATGGGACATTGAGAAAGCATCCCAACCCAGTCCAGTTCAAAGTCATAAATCCAATAGTAGTCTATATCCCCGATACCAGTCTATAAAGTCTCCTTCTGACTCATGAAGTCACAGGTCAGTAGGTGCAGAATCCCAGCGCTGGCAGGGGTCTCCCCATGGCTCCTCACTTCCAGCGCTCAGGGTCTGTGAACAGCATCCAGTGGTGGTAAAAGGAACTCAGCACTGCAGATGTCTCCACATGGCCTCCCCAGGTCCAGAGGTCTGGTTCCATCAGGATAAAGCTGTGTGGCTTCTCCTCCAGCTTGTCCAGCTCCTCGGTTGCTGCCATCTTGTCTTGTCCGTAGTTCGTTATCTCTGAGACTAACTTCCAACAACTGGGGAGATAGTTTCTCATCTCCATGAGGGAAATATCATGAGATTTCCCAGAAGTCTCAGGAGAAAGCCATGCCCACACGGAGGCCTCATTGGCCACTCAATGGCTATCTCCAGATTAATAGGCCAGACTCCACCCCTACATCTCAATCATGAAATTAACATAAGCACCTGACCGCCACAAATGATAAGATGAGAACGTTTGCAATGCATGCTTTTAATATCAGATCATATAAATGCCTAAGCTTATATAGACTTTTCTTTAGTCTGAAACTGGTGATTGGAATGAACACCAAGATTCTGTCTCATGAAATTGCTTGGTTAAGTCAAATCATCTTGGTTGTCTAGGAAACTTTAGATAAAGAGTCAACAGTTGCAGCTTATTCCTTGAGATTTTGTGTCTATGTCCTGCTGCTGCTGCTACCATAAAGCTCACATGTTTGAACAACTTATGAAGCACATCCTCTTTGTCCTATAGGGTCACGATGAGTCCGAATTGAGTCAACATCAATGACTTTGGCTTGGGATTTAGGAGAGATACGGAGAGATACAACGTTGAGAATGACTACTAGCAAAGTAGGTTATACATTGGGCTGTTAACCACGAGGTCAGCATTTGGAAGCCATCAACCGCTCCTCAAGGAAAAGAAGAGACTGTCTACATCTGCACAGATTCCCGGTCTCAGAAGCCCACAGGGGCCATTCTTCTCTGCTCTAGACAGTGTCTCTGAGTCAAGATGCCCTGGATGGCAGTGAGACTAACAGGTACAGGTTTCTTTGGGGGATGCTGAAAATGCTCAAGAATCAGGTAGTAACTCTCACTATACAACACTGTGAATACATTAAAATCCAGTAAACTATCTACTCATAAGTGGTGCATTTCATATTGTGTGGGTAACTACATATACTCATGGAGAAGCCAAGTTTTTCAGCACATCTTTTATGCAGTTTTGTGGTAAAATTAGGTGCCTCGGCTGATATTTGACTTATACACGAGTATATACAGTATATTATATCCCCACCCCAAACTGTAAAAATAAGGAAGTGAGGAAGCTAGTTTATTTTATGGGAGTTTGTGAGGACTTTGTTTTCTAGTGGGGAGGGAGTTGGGATAGACATTAACTTCATTCATTCGTCAGGGCTGCTGGGTTGGGAATGTTAATCCAGCATTTCCTGCAGGTCCTGAACAGAGCAGTCTCCAGGGCCAGCAGTTGGACGTTTGAGACATGATATGCTGAAAAGGAACAGGAACATACCACTTAAAGAATGTAGTATACCAACTCAGCATATTCACAGATGAGTCATTTATAAGAAAAGAGATTCTCTCAGGAAACAATAGCCTTTGCTCCAAAATCTTATTGCTGTAAATTTACTCAAAAGCAGATCAGTGCATGAAAGTCATGGTCAGGGATTCGCTTATCACAGGTGTAATCCCAAACCAATTAAAACTGTGGAAGAAGAGAGTAGTAATTTCAGTGTAAAATGAGAGTGTGGGATGAATCATGGCTTCCCTAATACGTCCATGTCCTTGTCTCCAGAATGTGTGAATGTTACAGTATATGACACATGGAACTTTGCAGATGAAATCCATTTCAGGATTTTGAGATAGGATGTTATCTGGATTATCTGAGTCCTCATGTGGCTATTGCCTGCTATGAGCCAATTCCCACGCATGATGCCCAATGTTACAGAGTAGAAGTCAGTCTGTCACAACTTGTTTGTGATACTAAGATTTCTTCGCTTATTTCAAGCACAGCTGTCACACTCAGAAGATAAGAGAACTACAGAAGAAATCCTATGAGAACTTGCTGTGATGATAGAGATGAAGATTGGATTGTAGAGTTTTGAAGATGTGTTGAGAGGCCACAAGCTAAGGAATTCCAGCAGCCAACAAACCTGAAATAGATACCCTAAGAACCTCCAGAGGAAACCAACCCTGCCAATACCTGGACTTTTAGGCCAATGACTTTAGACTTCTGATCACCAAACAACAGAAGAATATATTTGTGTTGCTTTAAGTTTGTGACAATTGACTACAACAGCAACAGGAAGCTAATACTGGCACTTCCTGAAAGTACTTTCCTCAGAGTGTAGTTTAAACTAATAATTGTCATTTGTGTCCCCAAATGCATTGCAAATTTTTTAAGGATCTTACAGTCACTTGCAAAAGAGGAAAAACATTTTGCACAATGGATTACTAAGACCAAGTTCAGTTCTAATTTTTCATCTCTGAAAATATCACATTTAGAATAATTAAACAAGTAGTATTTGAAATACGGTATTTTGTGTGAGTGTGTGTTTTTCACTTCAAGAAATTGAATGCTACAATTTGCCTTTTAGACTTTGGGTTTATAAATTATACCATGCCAAGTGAAAAAGCTAATTATACTATCGACTTGTGAAAAGAAATAAAGTGGATAAGTTCCCAGAAAGCAACATGCTTTCAGCTCTAAACTCCTGAGAAATTCAGTAAATGAAATAGCATTTCTAATACATATCAATAAATATATGTGCACACTCAATGTTGGTGGAGGAGAAGGGCTTCCAGGAGTCAAAATGGGTGTCTGAAATTCCTAGAAGGTAAGAAGGTAGTGAAGTCTTAGAAAAATGGGAAAATAAAATTCAGAGTTTAAAGGACAGAAAAGAGGTCAGGTGTTCAAAGACCAAGTAGTTTATCTCTGATTCTAATCTATTCTCCACATTATCACCAGCTAATATAAAATAAAATTCAATCATGTCATCCCCTGTTTAAATTGCTCTGAAATTGGTTCAGTTTTATAATAAGTCAAAAAGTCACACTTCATAATGTACATGGACTACAAAGTCCTGCATAACTAGGGGATGGCCCATTTTTTTAGCCTTCTCACCAATAACCCAGACACTCCATTCCACTGTTCCTGCAGCATATCCTGCCTCGGGGTCCTTGCAAATATTCTTCCACTGACTAGAATGCATCCTCCTTTCCCACCCACCCCCTCATTAAATATCCATTTACCTTAGCCTTAATATCACCTTCTTAAGACAGTTCGGCTGGGAAAAGCATCCCTGCACTTTTTTCAGGAGTGCCAAGAAGACAAGGTTCTGAGCTCTCTGTAGCCCTCCTTACCTCAGCATTGTACTTTGTGGGAGCAACCTGGAGGGTTCAAGCAGCACCTCGCTTGTTGCTCATTGTTTGTTGTTAGCTGCCATGTCACTTCCGGTGACCCCATGCACAGTGAGGTCAGGCCGTTGAAAGTCATGGGGTTTTCGCAGACTGACTTTTCAGAAGTAGACAGGGAGAGCTTTTCTTCCCCTGCTCACTGCTGTTAGGTACCAATGAGGCACTTCCAACTCAGAGGGATGCCATGTGAACAGGACGAAGCACGGCCTGGTCCTGCATCATCCTCATACTGTTGTTATGCTTGACCGCTTGTTGTTATGCTTGACCACTTTCTCTCTTTTCTGAACTCTTTCTTTCAGCCACGGTGCCAATCCAGCTCACCAAGAGGCTTCGTCCTTTTTGCTTCCCTTGTATTTTAGCAAGTGTGATTGACCCGCTAACCAGTGAGTCATCAGTTCAAAGCTACCAGCCACTTTACGGGAGAAAGATGAAGCTGGCTATTCCTGTAAGCATTTGAAGGCTTCAGAAAGCCCAAAGGGCATTTCTGCTTTGCCCTAAGGGTGCTATGAGTCAGAATCTATTCAAAGGCAATGAGTTTGAGTTCTGCTGTCTCAACTCAAACTCACTGCCATTGAGTGGATTCACACTCACAGTACCCTATAGAACAGTGTAGAACAGCCCCGTAAGTGTAACAGATTCTGCCAAACCAGTGTTCTGCTCCTGTAATGCAACCCATGGCTCATTCCTCCAGGCCCACATCCATGCTGCCTGGGACTCAGAGGGAACCGATGTCAACACCATGCTTGTGTTGCTGTTGTGTCATGAATAATAAAGTCCTTTGGGCCTGACTTTGACTCGTGCCTTCTATCAGTATCTATGAAAAGAATAACAGCTTATTTGTTTGTAGGTAGGGGAAAATCCTAGGTTCTTCTTGACCTTTATAAGCCCCCATACCCCAGGCAGGATTTGCCAAGGCCTCTTTTGTCTGAGATCCTATAATGTTTACTTTAAAATGATGTTGTTGTAATACGGCCTGGGGTATGGCACGTAGGGAGGCATTGGTCTTTCAGTGGTAGAATTCCTGCCTGTCATGCAGGAGACCCAGATTCAATTCCCCGCTGATTCACCTCCTATGCAGCCACCAGCAGACTCTCATTGTGTGTTCTGTGTTACCATGAGGTTGAACAGGCTTCAGAGGAGTCTCCATTTAAGACAAATAAGGAATATAGAGATATAGAGAGAGATTGATGATGATGATGAAGATCGATATAGATAGATAGATAGAAAGTGGTCTACTTCCCAAAATCAACAAGTGAAAGCCCTACAGATCAACAGACCAAGTTACAGCTGATTCTAAAGCTAGTGAGGGTCAGGTAGATTTTCATGTCATTGAGCCTGAGGTTATCATGATCAGAGGCAAACTCAATGACTACATGACAAGGACATGTAGGAGGTGTTCTGAGAAATGTTTATCAAATAAATTAACAGACCTTCCCACCAGTGAAGTTGCGTCTTGTGGTAGTTTGGTACCCTCAAGTCATCGTTTTCATAATGGTTGTTTGAGTCCGTTGTTGTCCTCACTGTATCAATCCATCTTGTCGAGAGTCTCTGAACTTTCACTGAACCTTCACTGAGCCTCTACTTTGCCAAGCATGTTCTCATCCTAGGAAGTTGTCTCTCCTCACTTCTTGAAGTGTTCTGGCTGTACTTCCTCCAAAACAGACTTTAGGTTCTTCTGACACTCCATGGGACTTTGAATATTCTGGGTCAAGGCCATGAGTCAAATGCATGAATGCCTCTCCAGTCTTTATTCATTGTTCAACTTTCACTGGCATATAAGGCTACTGAAAGTAGCATTGATTGGGTAAAGCTTACCTTAGTGTGCAAAGTGACCTCTTTTTTTATATATAAATGTGATTTTATACTTCATTCTTCCTCAAAGTGACCTCTGTACTCTTTAGCACTTTAAAGACAGTAGATCTGCCTGATGCAATAGGTCCTTTAATTTTTCTTTCAAAGTCTTGTATATAATGTCCCTTCTTACCTGCCTGATTTTTACTGAAAAATCTGAACTTCTTATTGGTTTGCTTTAATGGGTGATTATTCCTTTTTCCTTGTATTATTCTCAGAATTCTTTCCTTTCCCTTGATATTCAAAAGTTTGACTGTGATGTGTCACAGTCTTTTTCATTTGGGATAAATTCTGTTTGTTCTTTGGGATTTTCCAATGGCTATTTTCTGTTCTGTCATAATGTTAGGTAAGTACCCTTGTAAAATTAATAGCATTGTTTTCTCTGTGGTTTCTATTTTTCTTCCTGTTCTGGAGTGTTTATCAAATGTAAATTGTTGTTTTTAATGGATTCCATAGAATTCTTAGGTTTTCTTCAGATTTTTGGGGGGGTATCTTTTCTTTTAATAAGTTGTTCTCTTGTATTGCAGTGCAGTCACAAGAGGTTTATCTCTGAGTTCACTGACTCATGCTTCCATTTTTCAAATTCTTCTGCTTTGTTTTTTCAGAAGTTATCTGGTTCTAGTATCCTAGTTCTTATCTTCTGGTTTCCTCTTTGGAGCTATTGAATTAGTCCTAGTTTTTTTTTTATTTTGTCAGATTATTCTTGTAGTCCTTTGCTGAATTATTCTATCCTCTCTTCTGTTTTTCCTGAATTTTTAATTTTCCACTGTATGTTTAAAGCAGCTGAAGGTCATTCTTTTAAATGTAGGATGCGCTAATGCCTTTTCTTCATCTGAGAAATTTCCTGAGTCTGCTTCTGTGTCAACCATGCATTTGTACCATCACTTCTTGTTTTCTCATATGCACCAAAAACTAGCTGTTGTTTCCAAAATAGGATTTTCTAAATTGTTTTTGTTCTTTGGGTGGTAATAGAATGAATAATATCCTCTGTGCGCTTGCTTTTGAGTACTCAAAGGTGGCTGAGTTGTGTAGCTAGAGCCTATTTTGAGTGAGGGCTGATAGAGGAAAACAGTAAAAACAGTAAAAACAAGTCTCAGTCTCAAAATCAGCCCCTGTGTTTTTCAGGAGGAGTAGGTCAATGACCAAAACAGCCATCACCAAGAAAAGAGAAGACAATGCCCAAAACGTTTCTCTGAATCTGAGTATCAGAGTATGACCCAGCGTCTCTTTAAATTATCTCTCTGATCATGAACTGACAAGCCAGTTGTACCTCTTTAAGCCCCAAGGCCTGCATATAGTTGAATTTCAGATTCTCCCACACCCATCTCCCTCATGCTGGTTCAACTCAGTTCATCCTTACTTTTGCCCTCCTCTAAGGCAGGGAAGGGGTGCTACCATTCTCTGTGAGATTAGATTAAGTCTCAGGACCCAGACAGGTGAAAGGAGTTTTTGGTTGACCTTTTCCCCTTTTCCAAAGAAGTGATGGGGAGAAGTCACTCAGCAACTTCTTGTTAGAGTAGTTAGACTACACTGTCTTCAGAAGACCATAACGCCAGCCTAACTATGAGACAGGACAGCCTTCACTGACCCCTAGCACTGCAAGGGACAACACTGGAGTCACAGTGCAGGAATTGTGCCCGATCTGACCCCACCACACCAGGGTGAAATGTTAAGGGCGTGCAGCAGAGCAGCAAAGCCATGAAGTCCTCAGGGAAAGCCAAAAATAGACTTTGGGGCCAGGGCTGGCACCCCATCAAATTGGATTGGAAAACGCTCCTAAAGGTAAACAAACAGACCTGGAATTATTTAGAGGCTTTTCTTTTCTTTTTTTTTTTTCTTCTTTTCTTTCTTTCTGTTGTTTGGTTTTGTTGATTGTTTTTTCCTCTTGTTATTGTTTTTTGTGCTTATTGTTGTCTCTGCAAGATGGGTGGGATAAGTAATCCGGAGAAAATAACAATAGAACCGATGGTTCCTAGAGGACAGTGGAGAGGGGGAAAGAAAGTGCATGTTAGCAAACGCAGGAACAATATAGCAACAAGTGATCTAAAATCGATGGCAAGGAGGGTATAGAAGGTCTGGTAGGGCTTGATCATGGACATTGTAACCAAGAGGGAAAAAACTAGGAGGCAAATGAGCATTCACAAAGGTCTAAATACAGGCATGTATGTATGTAAATATATTTATATATTGCAATAGGGAATGAGATCTATGTCCATGTATTTATACGTTAACTATTAAGGTAGCAGAGGAATATTAGGCCTCTACTCAAGTGCTCCCTCAATGCAAGAACACTTTGTCCTAATAAACTGGCATTTCGTGATACTCAGCTTCCTGACACAATCACTGAAGACAAAATGGGTGCATAAGCAAATCTGGTGGTGCCTGGCTATCAAAAAATATAGCCTCTGGGGTCTGAAAGACTTGAAGATAACCAAGCAGCCATCTAGCAGGGAAACAACAAAGCCCACAGGGAGGAAGCACACTAACCTGTGTGATCCTGAGGCCTCAATAGGATCAGGTATCAGGCATTAAAGACCCAGGGAAAAATTCGTGTGAAAGAGGAGTGCAGAGTGGAGACCCAAAGCCCAGCTGTAGACAATTGAACATCCCCTTTTAGAAGGATCACAAGGAAGAGACAAGCTAATCAGGTGCAGTATAGCACTGATGAAACATACAACTTTCTTCTAGCTCTTTAATACTTCCTCTCCCCACCCCTACAATCATGACCCTAATTACAAATCTAGGTAGACCAGAGCATGTAGACCAGTGCAGATAAGAGCCTAAAACACAGGGAATCCAGGACATATAAACTTCTGGATTTAGAGTTTAGTGATAAAGAGAGTAGTGATACAAGGAGGGGAGTGAGGGGGAGAGGGGGAAATGATCATAATGATCTACACATAACCCCTTCCCAGGGGGACAGACAACAGAAAAATGGATTAGGGGAGACATCAGTCAATGTAAGACATGAAATAATAATAATATATAAATTCTCAAGGGCTCATGAGGGAGGGAAATAAAAATGAGGAGCTGATACCAAAGGCTCAAGTAGAAAGCAAATGTTTTGAAAATGATGATGGCAACAAATGTACAAATTGTAAGGTGATCAAGTGTGGCTGGTGATGAATGATGACCAAATTATAGCAAAAACAAGCTTTTAATGGGGAGGTACTGAGCCCAAGCGAGCTCCCACCGAGATCTGGAGCCAAGGGAGTTGCGCCCAGTGGAAAATGTCTGTGCTTCTATAGTTGGGGTGTCTGGTGCCCACATATCCAGGTCCTGATGGAGTGCAGAGCGGTCTGTGGGCAGAGCAGGTTAAGAGGGCTGCATCAGCCAGATGTCTAGTTCAAGAAAGTGGGGGAGGATCAGGTCCAAAATGACCACCTCAAACCGGCCTAACACAAATGTGCTTAAATGGATGGATTGTGATAAGAGCTAAAAGAACTCCCAATAAAATGATTAAAAAATGGATTACATCCATCAAGACTAGTGATGGGAGTGGTAATACCAGGAGGGTGGAGGGATGGAGGAATGGAGAGGGAGAGCCAACTTCAGGGATCTACACGTAGCCTCCTCTCTGGGGCATGGACAACAGGGAAGTGAGTGTTGGGGCACATTGTACAGTGTACAGGATGAAAAAATAATTTGTAAATTACTAAGGGTTCAAGGGGAAGAGGGGGAGGAAGGGTAATATAGGGGGCAGATAATGGGGGCCTGGAGGGAGGGAGAATGTTTTGAGAGTGATGATGGCAATGGGTGTGTAAAAGTGGCCTGAATACAACTGATGTTGTTGGGGATTGTGATGGGAGTTGTAGGGGCCCCCCAATAAAATGATTAATTTTTTTAAAAGGGGGAGAGGGAAAGGGGAGGGTTTTTTTAAAGGGGTTTGTATCAAGGGCTCAGGTGGAAAATATTGGGAAATGTATGTGGAAATATGTGTGCAAATGTGCTTGATACAAATGATGTACTGAATGTTGTAGTAGCTGTAAGAGCCCCCAATAAAATTTAATTAAAAAATATTTATAAAAAAAAATGGATTACAAACTTGGGGGAAATTGTCACCAAGCAAGTGAAAGAAAGAAAGATAGATAGAAAGCAAGCAAGCAAGCATACACTCTTTTCAAGACTTCCTTCATGTGTTTCCTCCCTAGGAATTGACAAGCTGTATCTAGCCCAGACCTCCACTCTACTGACTAGAAGTCTAGTGTTTACCGATTTGATTCCGTGCTTGGCCATGTGTACTTGAAATTTTCTGACTTCTGAATTCATAACTGTTCCAAATAAAATGAAATCCTTAACTTCCATCTTTTCTCCACCTAACATGACGTTATTTTTTGATCCTGTACTGAGGATTCTAGCTTTCTTTATATTTGATTTGTAACCCACACTGAAGTCTACAATCTGATTTTTCCATCAGCAAGTGCTGCAACTTCTCCTCACCTTCAGCAAGCAAGGCTTCTTCATCTGCACACTACAGGCTGCTACTAAGTCTTTCCTCCAACCCGGATGCTTGTTCCTCTTCATATTTTACAGCTTCTCAGCTTAATTTCTCATTATACACATTGAATGAATATGATTTAAAAGATAATCTTGATGCACATCTTTCCTGATTTTATTTTTATTTATTTTTAATTGGGGGCTCATGCAACTCTTATCACAATCCATCCATTCATCCATTGTATGTCAAGTATATGTGTACATTTGTTGCCCTCATTATTCTCAAAACATTTGCTTTCTACTTAAGCCCTTGGTATCAGCTCCTCATTTTTATCTCTCCCACCCACTCCCCCCTCTCTCATGAACCCTTGATAATTTATAAATTATTGTTATTTTGTCATATCTTACATTGTCCCACATCTCCCTTCACCCACTTTTCTGTTGTCCATCTCCCAGGGAGGAGGTGATATGTAGATTCTTGTCATCGGTTTCCCCCTTCTACCTACCAAGTATTATCTTTTTCTGTTCAAAACACTGCCTCTTTTTCCATGTACCAATTCCACATGGCCACAGTGAAAAGTCCTGGGATTTTTCTTATTCTCAGTGTTATCCATAGTTTTCTATGATCCACACAGTCAAATGCCTTTGCATAGTCAAAAAAGATAAGCAAACATCTTTCTTTTATTCTCTGCTGTCAACCAAGGTCCATCTGACATCATGAGCTATGCCCCACATGCTACGTTTTTTTCTGAAACCAGCTCGGATTTGTGACAGCTTCCTGTCAATGTACTACTTTAAATATTTTTGAATTATCTTCAGCAAAATTTTACTCTTATGTGAGAGGAGCGATATTGCTCAGTAATTTCCGCATCCTGTTGGGTCACTTTTCTTTGGAACAGACATAAATATGGATCTCTTCCTGTTAGTGGCAAGGTAGCTGTGTAACCAATTTCTTGGCCTAGACTAGTGAGTGTAACAAAGGAACAAGCATGCTATCTTGTAAGAAGTATGGCCAGAATTCTCCTTAAAAGTGAAGATAGTAAGGTTTCATCTCAGTACTTTGCACATGTTGTCAGGAGATACCAGTCCATATAAAAAGGCATCATGCTTGATAGAGGGTCAAAGCGGTTTGATAAAGTGGCTTCAACAATGAATTCAAGCATAACAATCAGAAAGAGGGAGTAGGCAGGACTAGGCAGTATTTAATGTGATTGGACACAGTGTGCCTGTGATGAAATTAGCTCAATGACCTCTAATAATAAAATATTAGTGCATATATTTGAATAATAGTTGTGTTAACTGGACTTCCTTGTATGCACGTAGACATTATTTTATCTGACACGGTATTGTTTGCGACTGTTTCTTCTCATCTTGAGTCATGTGTCACCGTGGTTCCTAAAGCTAGACTCCATCCAGTTGACTCTGGTTTAAGGAGGCAGCTCTTCTCGACTCATATTTTGAATAGAGGAGCTACTTTCAACCCGAGGAGGTCCTCTTCAGCTCTGTATCTGTTCTTTCTGGAATTCTCTGTTATTCATTGGCTAACCCCCCGGAAATTGACAGTCTATTCCTTCTTCCTAGTCTTTCTTTAGTCTAGAAGCTCCAATTCGACCCATTTACCATAGGTGACCCTGCTGGCATTTGAAATACAAGTGCTATAACTTCCAGCATCACAACAAGCAAGCTACCACAATACAAAAAGCTAACGGTGAAAGGTGTTTGATAGCAACGTGGATTTTCTCTGACTGAAACTGGACCCATTTATATCACTAGACAAAATGAGGCTGACCTTCCATTGTCACAGGAGCATGTCCTTGAAATGATTAAGTCTGAAGACTTTAGAGTATCAAAGATGGAAAGCATTAGACTTTCTCATTCTTTATTCAAGTCAATTAAACTTGACCTGAATGATCCAGTTATAATTCCCAGACTGAGAATAATTCCTATTATATATGTACATTGTGATAAGAGTTGAACAAGTCCCCAATAAAATGATCTTAAAAATAATAATAATAATGCCTAGACTTAAGATAATTCCATCTTGCCCTTAGACGCCCTTCTATCCTGAAACGGAAAGTACCTCTAAGGGATCACCTTTCAGGAAAAATAGTAGGTCAGCAGAGTGAGCACTAACACCAGGGAGAAATGGACTGCTCATATCAATCAACCCAATGAGGCCATCAGGGCAGCACTTGCCTGAAAACAAGGTTCAGACAGCATAACGAATCAAAAAGAGGATACACGGACCTGGGGAAGCCAGGGAGGAAGGAGAAAGAGTGCTGCTGCATTGTTCCATCAATTGCAATGGATGTCATGAAACAAAATGTGTGTAAGGTATTGAATGGAAAACTAATTTGCTCTGCAATCTTGCTCCCAAACCACAATAAAGTGTTCAAATCATAACAATGAGGATTTTATATCATCCTTTCTCTCATCCAGATGAAAGTTCATTTCTTGGCCTGAACAGAAGAATATGGAGTCTACATTTTGAGATTTCAAATGAGCCTTTCCCCTGGATATTGCGAAAAGACAGGGAGAGCGCTCATAGATGACCACAATCCTTTCCAATGCTTTTACCAACTTTTTCTTGCAGCCAAGTGGCCTGGCCATCCATTAATAAGCTGAGAGAATAATGAATAACTAAAATCTCATGAAGAGACAGTAAGAAAAGGCAAAATTGCAAACAGAAGCTGCTGTTAGAAAGTGCCCAATGTGAGATATTATAAGACAGCAGTTCACTCCTCAAAGGCAGTGCTGGGCTGCCCAAGACACCCAGTAAATACAGGTACACTTGCACTTGCTTACTCATCTGTAATGAACAAGATCAACAACATAAAACATTCTGCTTCTAAGTACGGCCGGCATCTGTTTCTCTCCCAACGTTACTGCACCTTGCCCTGAACTCAAACCTCTTTTCTAATTTACAGTTCCTGACAGGATCAGAATGCCCACTAAGCAAGCCAGCCCTTCTGAAGAATCGCATGTGAAAGTGTTCCCTCCAGATAAGTAACCACGCCCAAGGAAATCCGAGAACTCTGCCCCCAACTGAAAGTGACAGGCTAGCTCTTCAAGAGGGACGTCAGAGTTACCCCACCAAAAAGCTACAAAAGAAACACTACTTCCTGCCCACGTGGAAGGGAAAGAAGAAAGACCTCCCTTTACTCAATTCAAAAGCAGGGAAATATATCTTATTTAAATTAAGAACTGAACTCCAGGGCTCTAATAGTTGAAATGCTATTTATATCGAAGCAATGTGCGTATTTTTTCATTTGCCTCTTATGGGCAGGGCTGGATTCCTGCTGCAAATCTATTCTTGCGAAAGGGAAGTGAAATCCAGCCCCCTGGCCTTGCTGGCATGGTGGCCTATGAAGTCATCCCAAACAGACAGCTGTACGTTCCAGGCAACTCCATTCAGCACACACCCTTGGCTCTAGGGTTCTTTCTTTGCAGAAATGTGAAAAAGTCAAATTTTGCAAACGCATTCCAATATTTGGAACGGCTTGAAAGAACCACGTGTATTTCATTCATCTTTGTTTTTCTTTATTTTATCCCACATCTGAAAGTGGGAAACACCACTAATCAAAGTGCCAAAGGTAGAATGGAAATTAGCCTTCTTCTCACCTTGGAGAAAATGTTCTTCTAGACTTGGTCAGCTGTATTACACTGCCCTCACTGTGCCTCCCACAAAAATGCTAGACCTGAGCCTCAAAACTCTAGGACAGGGTTGGAGAAACTTATTTTCCCCTTCCAAGGGCTGTTTGAATATTGGTAGCATCATTTTGCAGGCCATACAAAATTATCAACTTAAAAATTAGCCTTCTATGATTGGTTAAATATTTGAGTAACTGATTCCTAATATGATGGCTAGAACTGCTTCTCCTTGGTGAAACATGCAATGTTACCTTGTATTGATGATTCTGCAGACTTTAGATGGCCTGAGGCCAAATGTCCCCCAACTACTGCTCTAGGAGGAAGGTGGGTGCTCCCCATGAACTTTACCCAGGAGTTCTGTGCTGCATCTCCCATTCCATCAAAGAGAAGGAAATGCTCAATTCTTCCTTTGACTACCGCCAACAGCACAGCAATCACACCACCTGCCTCTTGACTTCCAAAGCTACAAACTGTTCTAGTGATTTGAATGTCCTGTACTCTCTTGGGTACCCTGGTAGTGAGACGAAGACCACTGACAAAGTAGAAGGGAAAAAACTTCTTGAGAGTCCCTCTCCTCCACAGACTGATCAGGAACCTTGAACTCCTGGTCCTCACATGTGTATCATAAGAAACACCCTTTACCAGATGGACATTGAACCTCCACTCAAGTACTCCCTCAATGCAAGAACACTTTGTCCTATTAAACTGGCAAGCCAGTTAGGATAAAGTGTAGCAATAATGAAACACACAACTTTCCTCTCGCTTTTAAATGCTTCCTTCCCACTCCACTACAATGATCTCAATTCTGCCTTACAAATTTGATTAGACCAGAGGATATACACTCATATAGATAAGAACTGGAAATCCAGGGAATCCAGGACAGATGAGCCTTTCAGGACCAGTGGTGAGACAGGCAATACCAGGATGGAGGGAAGGTGGAGTAGAAAGAGGAAACCAATGACAAGAATCTACATATAACCTCCTCCCTGCAGAATGGACAGCAGAAAAGTGGGTGAAAGGGGACATTGGACAGTGTAAGATAGGATAAAATAATAATAACTTATAAATTATCAAGGGTTCATGAGGGAGGGGGTACAGGAAGGGAGGGGAGAAAATGAGGAGCTGATACCAAGGGTTCAAGTAGAAAGACAATGTTTTGAGAATGATGATGTACGAATGTCTTGATGTACAAATGAAGCACGAATGATGATGCAACAAATGTACAAATGTCTTGACGCAATGGATGTATGAATAAATTGTGATAAGAGTTGTATGAACCCCCCAAAAATGATTGTTTTAAAGAAGCACCCTTATCTTATCTGGACCTGTGCACATGCTCTGGTCTAGCCCAAGACAGGAGAAGAGACAAGAATTCACAAAACATGGGATCCAGGAACAAGAATGAGAGTAGCAATAGCAGAAGGGTATGGGGAGTGGGGAATAGGAAGGGAGGAAGGGGGAACCAATCACAATAATAGACACATAAACATTCACACATACATGGAAATGGGCAACAAGGGGTCATGAAGGGGGAGGGAAAAAAGAGGAGCTGATACCAAATGCTCAATAGAAAATAAATATTTAGAAAATAATAATAGCAACATATGTACAGATACACTTGATACAATTGATGTATGGATAGTTGTAAGAGCTGTAGAACCCCCCCCCAATAAAATTAGCCTTTAATAAAAAAGAAAAAACACCCTACACACCTCCCTCCCCGTCTGTTTTATCCAATAATTCAGTTCACATTTCATTGTGGGTTTGGGTTATTTTCATGACTTTGTTCCTGTCTGTTCAAATAACTAACAATTGAAAGATGTTCTTACCTTCCTCATTCATAGAAAGAGAAACAATAGGGCCCAAAAATGAAGAGTCACTTTGTTATACTCTAATATCCATATGGTGAATTAGGTGTGTGGGCTACTTACCACAGGTTGCTGCTTCAAACTCACCAGCTGGGCCACCAGAGACAGACAAGGCTCTCTGTTTCTGTCATGATCTGCAGTCTCAGAACCCCTACAGAACATTCCTACCCTAGCCACGGGGGTTGCGACAAGTCAGAATTGACTTGAAGGTAGTCGATGTGTTTTGGTTTAGTTACACTCTATCAACGCTTGCCTTACTGGAGCTTCTGCATCTATCTCCTGTTTGGGGTTGGGGGCAGGTAACTGCAGTTGCCAGAGGGGAGAGGTGGAGATCACAAAAACATCTTAAAGAAACATTTCTTGGGCAAAGCAGAGCCACTAACCTGTCTGAAAACCTCCCAGTTCTCAGAAGTATAACCCCAAATGCTCGTTTTAGGTTTACAAGGGTTGAGTCTTTTTTTTTTTTGTACTCATAAGTTCCACAAAAGTTGTAAAGAAATTCATTTTTTATTACATTTAAAGAAAATTCTATATGAAGTGCTAAGAAATCTTCTGAAGACTGTGACATGCATAAAATCAAAGTACCCTGAAGTTTATAGGGCAAAAATTCCCTTCCGTAGGTCTTTATTAGTTTTCAGTGGTTAAGTCCTCAGAAGTAGACAGCCTAGTCCTTCCTCATTCTGGAAGCTTCACTGAAACCTCTTCACCTTGCAGGACCCTGCTGACCTTTAGACTATCAGGGGCATAGATAGCTTCCAGCATCACAGCAGTGTGCAAGGCACCATAGTACAAAAACTCAAGAGTCCAGTGGGAAAGTCTGCTACCCTGAACCTCTTTAAAGTGTTGAAGAGCAAGAATGTTACTTCGAGGACCTAAGCCATGTTCTTTTCATTCGCCTCATAAGCATGTAAACATGGGGCTTTGAGTAAGGAAGATTGAAGAGGAAGCCTTTCATTGGATTATGGTGTGGGGGAAGAAGACTGCTGTAATTTACATGGACTGCAAGCAGATCTGGCCTGGAAGTATAACCAGAATGGACCATTCGCAAGTTCTGGGGGTTGCTTCTGCAAAGATGATGGCCAAATAATACGAAGGGACAGTTCCACTCTGTAGCAAAAATTCAATCACTTTTGAACCACTGTTCTCTTATCTCAAATGACAGATCCGTGATTATCCTGCTTCTGCTCACAGGGTTAGCAGGCCTATTATTTGGGCATAAAATATCAGATCCATCTTCGGTTCCTTTTCATGAAACCCCTTTCCCATCAGGCCCTATGGTTCCTTAGTAATACTGTGGCAGTTACATAATCTGTCAAATTGTGAAGGGGCGGGGTCTAGCCTGTCAACCAGGTCACAGTTACTGAGTCTGCTGTGTAGGCATGGTCTTCTCCTGAGGATTCTGGGAACTCCTGTATTCCTCCCTGGAGGTGGACACACACACACCATATTGACAAGCCATATGGAGCTTGCTGATGGAACCAGAGCCCTGGAGCTGGAGGAGCCACGTGGAGACCCACACCAGTGCTGAGGTGCTTCCACCACCACTAGATCCGTAAGACTTTCCTCCTCCTGGCTGTGATCTTTCTGTACTCAGTGTCATTACATGTGTTACATGAGTCTGAGAGGAATTTAAAGATTGGTATATGGGCTAATAGCCGACTTATGAACTTGATCGAGACTGGGCTGGGACATTTTCTTAATATACAATGAATGCTCTTTGATATAAACCTCTTTCATATGAGTGTCTCTGGATTTGTTTATGTAATCAACAGGGACTAACACACGCACTCACACTCAGCGCCACACTCACAGAGACCCTTTAGACCCTGTGGGCTTCGGAGACTGTCACTTGGTAGAGGAGTAGGAAGTCTTATCTTTTACCACAGAGCAGCTAGTGGTTTCAAAGTGCTAACCTTGTGGTTAGCAGCCCAATATGTAACCCTTTCATGACCAGGACATAGTAAGTGGCTCCCAATCGCAATCCCCACTGAAATTTAGTTCCGCCTCACACTCTGCCCAGTAAGGTCATGGTTGTCACCTGGTAACACAGAGCACTTGATACCCGTCCCTTTAATGCTTTGCAAACCTAATATCAAATCTTGACCAACAGGGGAAAATCATTTTTGCCAGCATGCAAACTTTTATGAGCAATGCCTGTCAAACAGGAAGCTGATCTGAGTGATGTGGGGCATGGTCAATGGTGTACAGCGTGTTACAAGTAAGAAGCTTAGAGAAACAGCACTTCTGTGCCAAGGGAACTACTTATGCTTACTGAAACTTGTGAGAACATTGCCTCTGAGTTTAGTGTCTGGGAATAAATAGCTCTACTCAACAGAAACGCATGTTGAAGGTCAGCCAAGTGAGGAATGAAGTTACTATGGATGCTTTTATAGACACTGTGAGACCATAAGGATACTGTCCTTCTGATTGTGCTGTAATTACTGCTGGCATGTTTAGTGTTTCCAGACCCTTAAGCCTTCCAATGATCCTGCCAAAAATTTTAGCATTTGAAGGTGTGCCACAACACTCAAAAAACTGAAAACTGCTGGCCAACAAGACTTAAGTCCAAATTCCTTAACGCAATCTACAAGGGCCTCCTTGTTTGCATCCAGCCTTCCTTTCCAGACTCAACTTCCAGTACTTGTGGGTCACCCTGGATCAGGCTTTTTTCTGTGATGAAACCAGTTCTCACTCTTCTGTCCCTGAAACTGCAAAGGAGGCAGGAGAAATAGTTTCCATGTTAGTTTTTCCTGTCCTCATTCCTTCCTTTCAGCCCTTCCTGATCCCTGCAAGCAGAAGTAATGTCCTTGGCACATAGCTTCATTCCAGCCTGCCTCCTCACCTTTGGGGAATCATTGAACTACACCCATTTCCAAAGCACCAAGAATCCCCAACTCCCTGGGAGCAAGAGATGCATTTCATGCATCTTTGAGTACTCGGCCCCCAGGAGGCTGCTGTTAGTTGCTGTGAGGGGTCCAAGGCTTGGCTTCTGTTCATAAGAACCCCACGTGGCCTAAAACACCACCCTGCCTGGTCCTGCATCGTCCTCACAATTGTGGTTAGGTTTGCATCTACTTCGGATATTATAAGCCCTCATAAATGGTTTATAGGATTATTTGTTGCTCCTCAGGTTCATGCCCGTTGTTTTACTTTATTGATGCTATGATAAGAGAAATACCACATGTAGATAGCTTCACTGAACAGAAATTTATCTAGGAGACAAGATACTGACTCCCGGGGAAGTCTCTCTCTGTCCATTCTGGGATATTATCTTTTTCTCTGATTCTTTACTAAGCTGGGATCACTTTGTTCCTTGGCAATCTTCAGTCTTGGGATCTATCTTTCCTGAGCTTGTGCTCTCTTTGTATCTTGAACGTTGACTAGGTGAAGGACACATCCGACAGCAATTGGCCCTCTATTCTCTTCCCCCAAATGGAAACACATCAGCAGGCCTAGGTGTTAGAGCACGTGTTTTTGAAGAGAGCACTTCAAACTATGACATCACCTATGATCTATTACTAATCCATCTTTTAAAAATCATCTCCCACAGCTCTGCTGCTGGTCCCTTATACTTAAGCAGCCACACTCATCATTCCTCCGGTATGACTCACCCTTTTCCACATCCACAAATGTACTCAAGTGAATCAAAGCACTGGTTTACTGTTTAAGGCACTCGCACCCTCTCTCCATGATGATGTTGTGGCCCATGGAGTGGATTCTGACTCATAGTAGCCCTATATAACAGAGGAGAACTTGCCCCACAAGGTTTCCTAGTCTGTAATCTTTAAGGGAATCGATGGCCAGGTCTTTTCTCCGATAAAGAAATTTCTGGAATCCAAGTCTTGGGGTAGCAAGAGGACACTTAAGCATTATGCCACCCAGACTCCTTCTCTCCAGGATCAAGCAACCAAACCCACTGCCATCCAGTCCATCCCAGCACGTTAAAAAAAACAAATTCACCACCACAGTTTGATTGCAAATTACAGCAACCTCACAGGACAGGGTAGAACTGTCCCTATGAGTTTCCAAGACTAACTCTTCACAGGAGTAAAAAACCTGGTTTTCTTTTGCAGAGTAACTGGTGGTTTCAAACTGATGACTTTCCCGTTAGTAACCTATCACTTGTACACCGTTATACCACCAGGACTCCCAATACAGGATTTTGGAGACTAAATCCTTATGGGAAACAACCGTGTCTCTCTGTGGAGGTGTGACCGATGGGTTTGAATAGCCAACATTGCAGTTCTCAGCCTAATCCTTATACCACAGCTACAACAAAATTCCTTTCTCTTCCTGAGAGGCGTCAACAAAAGTCCGATCTAACCATTCTGGCCTAGTAAAAATCCATGTTCTCCCAAGAAGTTAACCCTCAAACACAGGCCAAGCATTTTCTCTGAACATTTCCCTATTTGGGTTATATACCTCTTCAGACAATTAACACAAACCCCTCTGGAATATCCTTATGCTAGGAATGATACCTTGTGTGACAGTAACCTAATCTGGTGTCAATTTGAGAATTAAGAGTGTAGAGGTGGGGCTGAGCCCCGGTGGTATAGTGGTTGTGTGCAGGACTGTGGCCCACTGGGTTGGCGGTTCAAATTCAGCAGCAGCTCTCTAGGAGCAAGGTTGGGTCTCCTACTCCCACGAGAGGGCAGTGATGCCAAAAAAAGTATAGAAGTGGAGTTATCTTGTCAATCTGGAAATAACCAATGAGACCTCTGTGTGGGTCTGGTTTCCCCTGGGAATTCTGGGAAATCCAGTGGTATTTTCCCTTTGGATGTGGAAGACTCACAGCTCACTCCCTTGGAGACACTCCACTGATGAGGCTGGCTCCCTGTGAGACATTGCAACTGACAAGACACTAGTTCCCAGAACTGGGCAAGCCCTGTGAATGCAACCAGAACCCTGAGGCCAGAGAAGCCACAGAGAGCACCCTGCTAGCACTTAGATGCTTACAATGCCACTGGATCCAAAGACTTTCTAACTACTGACCTGTGATCATCATTAATGTGTTTTGTGAGTCTGAAGAGGACTTTATAGGCTGATACTGCACATATGAACTAATCTAGAACTTAAGGACTTGTTCTGGATTGAACTGGGATGCTTTCTCAATATTCAATTCCTCATGTGTATAAACCTCTCCCTTATATACATATGCGTATTTATCAATTTGCTTCTCTAGTCTACACAGACTAACACACCTTGTTTTTCTCATTAGTACCTATGCAAAGCTTTATGTGTAGTAAGTGCCATTTTCCAAATGCATGAATGAATAAAATTATGCTTACAGATAGTACTCAGACTAGAATTCACTGACATGTGCTATCTTACAATTAAATCAAATGATTTGTGCGATGGGGTTCATTTCAACCCTTCTTAGATATAGTGTACAGCAAATTCTTATGTCCCCAACTCTCCAAACACTGTTTGCTTAAGGAGATTTTAAATAAATGGATAAGTTCTACAGAAATGTTCTCCTCTTTTCCAGAATGTGATAGATCTACTTTGTAAAAAAGAACAATGATAAGCCCTAATACAAAGAAAATAAGACTCTTTTCCTTCTCCAGGCAAGAAAAAGTTGGTTTCCCTCTCTTCTTCACTTCTATTCAAATAGCTATTAATCCTATTTCATTTCTAATTTTTCTATTGCTTAGCGATTATGTTTTCACATTTATTTTGAAATATAATTTCCAGCTTCTTAAAGTGATAACTTTGTCTCGGATATCTATATCCATCCATCCATCTCATTATTGCTATAAATAGAAAGATTAGATAGATGAATAGTTTGTCAATATTACCCAATAAATGTTCTTCAAAGGATGAATGAACACAGTAGATGATTAGTACTTCAGTCACTAATTATTTGTTTTCAAAAGTACTAGAAAAGAGAAAAAAATTAAAGCAAAGATATCAAGAGCCATTTCCCGCTCCAAAAAAAAAAAAAAGTAATTGAAAATAAATGCAAAACATCCATGGAGTAACACCAAAAGTTAAAGGTCAAACAGAACTTTCTAGCTTGATATTTTGACGCATAGTGTGATCTTGTTTAGCCACTGGCACAATATTGATCTTCCACTGTAACTTACAGCAGTGCTTCTCCAACTTGAGTAATGACCATTTAAATTAAGAAATCTTGTCAGCCTCCCATAAACCAAGCCAAACTCACTGCTATGGAGTCCATGCCCACGCAGCAGCCCTACAACCATGGAGACCTGCCTCTGAGTGCTTCCAAGGCTGTTTTCTCTATGGAGATAGACTGCCACATCTTCGACCCGTGCTGCTGTGGGTTTGAACTAGCAGTGAATTATTTAACCGCTACCCCACCACAGCTCCCTCATCAACACACCGTATACTATTATTTTTTCATCGTCAAAAGAAATTCCTGATCCCACGCCCTATTCCAAATAGAACTTCATATCTCTTCTCTTTAGCACAACAAAACTTCATACAATGGTTATACATGCTTCCTTTAATTTGCACTTACTGTATTATTATTATTAAATATACCCAAGTTTCAAATGGTATGTACTGCTAATGCTTATAGCCCTCATTGAACTGTAAAGTTGCTAATTCAATTCAAACAAAACTAGAAATTAAACGAAATTCAAATTAGGAATATGAATTTTATGTACTGGGCTATATTCTTAACTATATTCTGTAAGGAAACCTCCTCATTCCATGAGACTACAGCACCCACATCAAAGGGTCAGATTCTCAGTGGCCTCCTTTGATCTTGCGCTCTAAATAAGTCTGGACTTAGGTTCTAAGAAGACCAAAAGCTTTTCTTTAAACTTATGTAATCCAGAATAGAAAGATCTATAGAGGCTGTAACTGTATAAGGTCATGGCAGGGGGGATGGGGGAATGAAGAGCAAACATCAAGTATGTGAAGAAAATGCTCTGAAACTGATTGTGGTGATGATTGCATAAATTTTCTTAATGTGATTGAATGATTCATTTTTTCCTTTTTAAAAATCATTTTATTGGAGACTCGTACAACTCTTATCACAATCCACACATACTCCCATTGTATTAAACACATTGTATATTTGTTGCCATCTTCATTCTCAAAGCATTTTCTTTCTACTTGAGCCCTTGGTATCAGATCGTCATTTTACCCCTCCCTTCCCCACCCTCCCTACCTCATGCATCCTTGATAATTTATAAATTATTAGTGTTTTTTCATGTCTTGTGCTGTCTAATGTCTCCCTTCACCCACTTTCCTATCTGTCCCCCAGGGAAAGGTTTATATGTAGATCATTGTGATCAGTTTCCCCTTTCTCCCCCATCTTCCACTTCTCCTCCTGGTTTCGCTACTCTCTAAATGATTGCATTGTATAATATGTAAAGTATATGCCAATAAAATGATTTAAAACTTAAAAACTCGTGATGCCAAAAAAAAAAAACTTAAATTTTTTTTCATCGATTCTCAGCCTTTTGGCTAAGATGAAGTGTAGTAAAAATTTAAAGACATATCTGCCATCAAATCAATTCTGACCCACAGTGACCCTGTAAGAGAAAGTATAACTATCCCTTTGGGTTTGAACTGCTGACCTTATGGTTAATAACCTGAAGCATAACTCACTTTCCCAAAGTACAACCCACGCTGATAGCCTAAAGCAGCAGTTCACAACCTGTGGGCCGCAACCCCTTGCGGGGTTGAACGACCCTTTCACAGGGGTTTCCCGATCCATAACAGTAGCAAAATTACAGCTATGTAGCAGCAACGAAAATAATTTCATGGTTGGGGTGCAGGGGTCACCACAACATGAGGAACTGTATGACAGGGTCGCGGCATGAGGAAGGTTGAGAACCACTGGCCTAAAGTGCAACCCAAGGACTCCTAAAGAGAACAAAGGTTTAGCATTTCTGTGAGTAGGCATCCTATAACTAGATGTATTTGGGGGGTTAAAGGTAGCTACTTAAAATTAAAATGCAGCAGGGTAAAACATCTATAGGAACCCTGGTAGCATAGGGGTTACACAGTGGGCCACTAACTGCAGTCAGTAGCTCTAAACCAACTGCAGCTCCGTGGGAAAAAGGCGTGGCTTTTTACTCTGGCAAAGAATGAATCCCAGAAACCCACAGGGGCAGTTCCACCCTGTCCTATGGAACGGTTATGAATCAGCCCCAATTTGATGTCGGTGAGGGTAAGTTTAAGCTTACAGTAAAATATCATTGACAGGCTTAATTCGTACTCTACTATAATCAGAGTCCATATGATCCTTGGATAACCAAGGGAAGAATAATGGAACAAGCAAGTTTTCTTAAGAGATTGTAATAGTCTACACGTGTACAAAACTCTTCTTAATGAAGGCGAGCACTAAGGGTGTCAATTTGCCAACCCCTTGTTTTAAAGGAGAAATACCTCCATGGCTACTGTCTGTGAAACTGCAAAAGTTCACTAGCTTTAAAAATAACTTTTTATTCACACTTTTCTTTTAGCATAATTAGTAAGGTACTTATCGCTCATATAACTTATTTGGAATTCTTATGTGCATGGATCATAGGGAGATCGGAAAATTCTAGTTTTTTGTGCGATGGTGATAGAATCATTTCAATTAAGAGTAAGCAACAACAAATTCAACTTTTGTAAACATACAAATCATGATACTGAGCACACTTGTATCAGTCTGCTCTTGCAAAACATGACGTGAAATTTTAAATTCAGAGTGCTCTGAAATTAACAATAGGAGTTCAGAAAGACCAAGATCTTAAACTCACATTATGACAATCAAAAATACTACAAATACTACAAATAACAATAATAACAAATAAAAATCAGCGATACATGGGCCATCAGCATTTGATCAGATTTGCTGCTGTTATTAAATTGCTAGCATCTGAAGGACTTTAGTATTTGGGCCAATAGCGAAAATCTTGAGCTAAATTGATTGCATGTAACTACAGAATTATGCAATGCTTTCAGAGTGAAAATAGGATAAAATGACAAAAAATATCAGAATAGTGGTTGGGAACAGCCTTGTTAAAAGACAGAGAGTATTGTAAAGTTGATTACATCAGACACAAGTAAAAATGTAGTATCTTATCATTTGATCTCCCTTTGGACCCATTTTTAAGCTTAAAATGTGGGGGGGAGTATGTGTGGATTAAACCCCCCAGGAATCCCCCCTGGCCATGGACTAGGGATGTGAGTAGCCTTGCTAACCTGCAGAAAGCTTGGAAAATGGCTTGTTCAGATGCAGCCAAGTCACAGATGAGTCTCCTATCATTTGGTCTTCCTTATGATTCATTTAGATTTGTTCTGCTTTCTTTTTGACTGAGTTTTTAATGTTTTATGTTGTTATTCTTATTAGTCTTTTGACGCTTGTTTTTTTTTTTAATTTTTGAGCTTTTTTATGAAATCCAGCATAGGTATATCTATAGAGACAGTAACTAGATTAATGGTTTCTTGGGGGGGGGGTTGGAGAGAAATGGGGAGCTACTAGGTGAGTAAAGGTTGAAGAAAATGTTCTAAAACTGATTGTGATGATGACTGTACAACTCTTCTTGATACAATTAAACTATTGAATTGAGTGATATGTGAATTACATGGCAATGAACCATTGGGGAGTGGTAATTGTTTTGAAAATTCAAAATGTAGCACCCCTTCCCTCGCAGTAAAAATTCCTTTCAAATTTAATCACTGGGGACATTCTAATTCAGGAAGGGCTAAGCAAGGCCATTTAGATAAACAGTGGATCCTGAGACCTCAGGGGAGAGTGCTCTGAGAGGATGATCTAATAACCCCTGAGAGAAACGTATATTTCAATCATTTCATGCGAAGATCTGCCTCATTTATCCCCTTCTGTGGGGTCCTGTGATAATTGCAAGACCTGCTAATTATTTTCGGTGATCATCTTGAAACTTTTTTCCCCTGTAATTTAAAGTATATAACTTCCCTGACTTTCACTGAGCTTTGAAGCAGTTTGAAGTAGCAAACCCCACTGTTTTTCTTTTGTTTGGCCTTGAGTCTTGGTTTGCCATTCTCCCAATTAGATATATTGGGATTTTTTTTAATGGAATAACCATAAAAATATTTTCTCCTCGTAAATGGGGGAAGGAAATACAATCAGTATCAAAAGTTGGCAGTCAAGAGTAAAAGAGCGTCCCACTGACTACAGGAACATACATCATCCAAACTCACTGCCTTCACTGCCGCTTCAGACTCATAGCAACCCTGTAGGACAGAGTAGGGCTTCTGAGACTGTAGATTTTTAGGGGAGCCAAATCGCTTCATCTTCCTCCCAAGGGAGCAGGTGGTGGATGTAAACTGCTGACCTCGAGGTTAGCAGCTCAACATGGAATCCACCTTCTCATGTGCAGAGAACAGGAACATACTGTCAATTGTAATTTTAAGGAGTAATTCTTATGTCCAATAAAATAAAATCTGGGTTTAATAAAAAAAAAGACTTTATTTGGAAAGATACTAACAAGGGGAAGGGGCAGGGAGTATAGGAATAGGAACAATACTTTATCGGGTTCTTTGTCTTGACTTTCCCATATTTAAAATCAATAGACTGCGTCTGAATTTGGCATCCCTTTTCTCCTCTACAGGGAGCTCTGGTGGTGTGGTGCTTATGCACTGAGCTTCGTCCTGCAAGGTCTGCACTGCAAAACCACCAGCAGCTTTGTGGAAACTGTTCCACTCATGGAAACACACAAGGGAGGTCAATATGACAGCACTGATTTTTTTGGCAGTGAATGTGGTTTGGCTTGCATGTTTGTTCTTGTTTTTCCCCTCCTCTATCACAGTTCTTAGCTATCTGGGAATTCCACCACCATTGATGTCATGAGGACAGTGGCCATCAATATAGCAGCCCACAAACTGAACAGTCTCCAGAATCTCTTTTAAAAGTTCTCTGGCTAAAGATTAGTGGCGCATCCATTGAGAGTTGTTGACAGTTTCGTCCAAAGAGCTACGCCCATTTTTCCTCTGGCGGTTCCTTGAGGCTTTGATAATCAGGGCAGAGGTAGAAAGCGGGGCCTCAGTCTGAACCTGCCTGTTCTAAATGGTCAGTTTCACAGATCTTAATCCATAGGTCCTTGTAGTCCCAGCTGCCTTGGCAACGCCTGCACCATAGTTGAGATCGCTGGTGGTGGATAAAGCCGGATGCAGACCTCCAAAGAAAAATTAAAATCGGAGGTCCTCCTCCGATCCATGTCATTTAGTTTTCTCTTGAGAGGTAGTCTTTACAAAGTAAAAATGTTGGACTAGAAGCAGACCAGTCAATTTAATCACAAATGTCATCAAAGACACCTCCCTTCATGTCTTCCATCCTTCATCCCTTTCCAGCACTACCACAGCCTTCCAGATAGTAATAGGCATTTATCACAGTTGCTAATAAGTTATTCACATCATTATTTGTTTAAAGTGATTGATTGAAAATACTATCTATTCCTCTTTTAATGTCTTTCAACCCTGTATCAAAAGTTAAGTTTCTTGGTTTTATTTCTGGCTTCTGTTTTAGGGTACTAAAAGTGCACATCGCAAATACAATTGAAGGAGAACATTTCTTACTTTTTAAACAGGACAAAACACCACTCCTCTGTCAGTTTGTCATGCTGTGATGACTTGCATGTTGCTGTGATGCTGGAAAATATATTACTGGTATTTCAAGTGTCATCAGAATTACCCATATTGAACAGGTTTCAGCAGACTTTCCAGACAAAGAAGAAAGAAGCCACTGTCCACATTGGATGAAGTAGTCTCTGAAAACCTTATGCACAGAATCAAAACATTGTCAGATACTGAAGGCCTCATGAATGGAGACAGAACGCTGTCAGAAATAATACCAGAGGATGCGCCCCTCTGGTCAGAAGATCCTCAAAATGTGACAAAGGAGGAGCTGCCTTTTCAGAGTCTACCATGGTAACACCAAAGGAGGAAAACCTGTGGGAGTAAAGCCTTCAGGAAGGACCTTCACTTGCAGAGACTACGGTGCTTTGTGTTTCATTGAGTATGGCAAAGCCTCAGACGTTAGCTCTTAGGCATTAGACTGTGTGGATCATAACAAAACAAGGACAGCCTTGAGAAGAATGGGAATTTCAGACCGTTTCCTTGTGCTCATGAGACACTTGAACATGCATCATTCAAGAGGCAGTTCAGTGAACAGAATATGGCTTAAACACATGGTTTAAATTCAGGATAGGTTTGCATCAGGGTTGCATTTTCTCACCATACTTATTCAATCTGTATGCTGAGCAAATCAGCAGAGAAGCTGACTTATATGAAGAAGACTGCAGTATCAAGATTGGATGAAAGCTTTTTAACAGCATGAAATATGCAGATTGCACAACCTTGCTTTCTGAAAGTAAGGAGAACTTCAAGTACACATTGACGGAAAGCGAGGATTGTAGCCTTCAATAGGATGTCGACTCACTGAAAGGAAGACCAAAATGCTCACAAGGGAACCAATAGGTAACAGCAAGATAAATGGAGAAGAGGTGGATGTTGTCAAGGATTTTGTCTGGCTTGAATCCACTATCAAGGCTCATGAAAGCAGCAGTCTAGAGATGACAGGAATAATTTCATTGGTAAATCCTCACAGACCTCTTCAAAGTGATGAAAGCCATTGCCTACCAAAAGGACAAAGTATGGCCAGAATGCTCCTTAGGGGCTAGAATGGTAAGACATCTTCTAATGTACTTTGGACATGTTATCAAGAAACCAGGACGTGAATAAGAACATCATGTTTGCTAAAGTAGAAAGACAGCAAAAAAGAAGAAAGTTCTTAATGACATGGATTGACACAGTGGTGGCAACATTGAGCTCAAAAGTATGAATAACTGTAAGGCTGCCATGGGACCGGACAGTGGGTTTTTTTACAATGATATTTTACAGTGTCATAGGACCGGACAGTGGTTTTTGTTTCTGTTGTCTGTAGGCTGACTATGTGTTGGAACCAAGTTGATGACATCTAACAACAATCAGGATAACAAAACAAAGACATTGTCTGCATCAGGAAGACAATAAGAACAAGGTCATAATAGCATTCAAGAGCTTACAGAAAACTGGAAGACACAGGAAATTGTCATAGAAACGTGATTGGCAAATGACCAATACATCGCAGTTGTAGAAGTGGAAATGGGGTCCCTTTTGGAACACACATTATAGTAGACAGAAGAACTTGAAAAAATGATCCAGAATTGGGGCTGAGCCCTGGTGGCGTAAGTGGTTGAGTGCAGGACTGCAGCCCGCAGGCTTGGCGGTTCAAATCCAGCAGCAGCTCTCGGGAGCAGTGCTGGGTAGCTCCCACAACCACCAGAGGGCAATGATACCCCCCCCAAAAAAAAATTATCCAGAGTTTCAATAAGACAATCTCTATCAAGGACACACCCCGTTAAGTCTCTGAAGGAGAATGCCTCTGCTTGGGCTGGTTAGGGGAGTGGTGGTCATTCACTTTCTAATACACTCTACCTGAGGACAAGACTTTTCACATTCCTGATTAATGGTCAGAAAGAATTCAGTGAAGGTTTTACCCAAGCTTGTCGTTAGGTGTTACTTGCTCATTCCAACTCATAGTGGTTCTACAGACAGCAGAATGAAACACTTCAAGATCCTGCACCACCTTGCATTCAATTAGTCCTGTGCCTAATCCATACTTAGACTCTGCAAACAGAGTTTGCACTGTTATCCTTAGCTTTCATTGAACCTGGAGCTCAGAAGTTAAGCTCTAATATAGTCACAATATTAAACTTTGTTAGGGATTTATAAGCTATCATTTTTATGATCACGAATGAAGAAGGTCTGCTCTGGAAGTCAGAGAGGAGTTCCTGAGTTTATTGTAAAACAGAAAGGTTTTTGTAAGCACAGGGATAAGGAAGCTACTTGAAGCAAATTTTGGATTGACTGACGGGCATTTTCTTTACTTATTTGGGATCACAAAGAACTTTTGAACTAGGTTAAACTGAGCAGGTAAGTCCTAATTGGCTAGTGTAGGTTTCTTTTTATGGGAGAATTAGTTGATTGATTTGGGTGAGCTTCAGCCAAGAGTTTTAATTCTCAAGAAATCCAGATTTTTTTAGTTCCAAGGAGGTCCTGTGGCCCTCCCAAGCTCTAGTCCTGACATCATCTTTGGACCTTGAACCTTTAAAACACTGGTTTCTTATAAGAGCTGTACGGGCCCCCAATAAAATGATTTACTAAAATAAATTTTTAAAAAGAATACTGGTCTCTTGTGGAGATTACAATCAATGTCACAAAGGAAGATATGTATGAATTGCTGACCAAAAAACCAATCTCTCATGCACACACCTAATTCACAATAAAGATAAAAATTATTACAAAGACAATATGGACAGGGCACTAACACGGTTATAGCGCCCTAACAACTGGCTCAGTGCTAGCAGTTAACAAATCCTTAGTTAAAGCAAACTGGTTGAAGGGAAAAGTTACTTTGTAAACTTTCATCCACATCAAAACAAGTCTAAAAAGGAGGTGGGGATACTTTCTCCCCCAATTACCTTAAACCAATTAGTCATGACTGTTTTTGCCTTAGGCTGTGTACTCTTTTGAAGAATCCCAATTGGAGAAACAGAAACTCCAAGGTTAAACTAGAAGCTATGCTTTGGTGTAAACTGTTAGGATATTAAACACTGCTCTGGCCCGTTTCCAAGGCAATGTTGACTACATAAGGTATAAAAATCTTTGGAAAGCCTTTGGAACATTCTTGACTCCCTAGGCAAAATGTTCCCCAATTTGCATAGCATATTAAATAAACTTCCATTCTGTTATTTCCTTGATATGGTTTTTATTTTAACACAGGATATAGAAGCTAACACAGGTCAGCTTGGTGAAGTGGGCTTTCCTATACCTGGTTCTGCTTGGACCTAATTGAATCCTGTTAACACAATGGGTAATCACTTCCACCTCCTTCAGATCTTTAGTAAGGGCCACTGACCATATAAACTGCCCCCTGGGAGTTGTGGGGATAGTGCTGTTAGTGGGGTGTGTGTGTGTGTGTGCGCGTGTGTGTGTGAGTGAAATGGCACAAGATCCCACTCAATGCAATGTCATCAAATATGAACAAAACTCATGAGGCACTAAGATAGCACATAAACTTCGGAAATAAAAATTCAAAGCCAGAGATGACCTTGAGAACGCCTGGGACTGAATGGAAATCATCGACTGGGGGCGTGGCGCTGTGTGGGGCTGGGCGGAGGTGGTGATTTTGTTTTATCTAGATCTCCCGGGGCAGGCCGGGTGCAAGCCACACGGAGTTGCAACAGCCACATGCTTTTGCCTCCAACAAGATTTAGAAGTCAGGGGCCCCTCTTGCTCCTCACTCTTCCTCTGGCTTTACTTACTGCTCTCCGTCCTCCAGCTTGGGAGTGAGGGTCTAAAGGGCCAGGGTGGGAGGAGGGGGGCAATAAGAGTAGAAACATGAGGAAAATTGGGATGAGCGACCCTTCTCCTTTATCTAGCTAAGATTTCCCAGAATGTTTCTTTCTCCCTTCTTTTAAAGCAATAATAGGGTCATTTAATTTTTAAGAGATAATATGGTCATGTAAGGAGCTCTCCTGGCTTAGGAATGTCAGCAGGTCAAACCTACCAGCCACTCCTTGGGAGAACGATGAGGCCATTAATATTTACAGCCGCATGTTTGGGAAATATTGATGGCAACATATGTACAAATATGCTTAAAACAATTGAACTACGTATTGTTAAAAGATTTGTAAGAGCCCCCCCCCAAAAAAAAAAAATAATTTTTTTAAAAGGTGAAGAAAATGGCATGCAAATTTTCTTTTCTTTTTTTTTCATTAATATCGTCATTTATTAGGCCCTGGTACTGATTTCTCTTTTTGAAATTTTTCTTTTAAAACTTAAGTCTACAGGCATTCTAAGTGGTTTTCAATGTCTCACTGCAGAAAATCATAGTTGATTTTATTGCATATATTAAAAATGAAGCTCAGGGGGGAGAAAAGATTTATAGCCTCAGACACCCAAAAGCTCCACTCCACTCTGTCCTATAAGGTCACACTGACTCAGTGGCAGTGAGTTTGCATTTTTTGGTTTGTGGTAATTCAGTGATTTGAAGTATTGGGGGAAATGGCTCTCTTTACATAAGCAGTATGTCCTTTGCAGTTATAATTAACTTAAACTACTAATGGGTTTCTTCTTTATACGTACTTACTCAAGCAGGTTTTTGCCTTTTTAAAATTTTTTCTAACATTTATCTAGCCTTAGAACATTGCCAGAAGGAAAGTGTTCAGTCAGACTCAAATTATTAGAATAGGTAGTATTCTAACATGTAAATGGTGTCTCTGCTTTTTTTTTTTTTTTTAGAACTCAGTAGGCACAAGCAATCTTGTAACATGGGTGTCCCCAAAGGTGAACCTCTCTGGGCACCACTACTGCCAAGGCTGTTGGTTTCACGGGCACACTCCTGATTTTTGCCTGAGAGAAGGTTTCAAACTTTCTGGCCAACTTCTGTCTACCTAGCTTAACATAGTCACTACACTGCCATTAGTGTCTGAATCAAAAGAGAGAATGGGTCAGAGTGCCAGCGTTCACAGTTCTCTTTCTGCTTGTTATAGGTACTGTTGGTTCCGAGGGAGCCCTGGTGGAACATTGGTTAAATGCTAGGCTGATCCCTGAGAGGTCAGCTGTTTGAACCTACCAGTGCTGCATGGGAGAGAGATGTACTAGTTCATTTTCCTAAAGATTCCCAACCTTGGGCAGCCAACAGGGAAGTTGTACCCTTTGCTGTAAGGTGTTGGACTCAACACAGAAATTTGGGCATTGTTTTATGGATTATTAGTTGCATTACAAGCTGCATTAAACTATAGACTGCTAATGTATAGTTATCGAGAATACCTCATTCCTCACATACATTTTAAAGTGGAAGCAGACTACTTAGTCAAAGAGAGAGCAAGCCCTGGTGGGACTGTAGGTTGGGCTTTGGATTGCTAACCATGAGCTAAGCCCATCTGCAGCACCTCCAGAAAATGATAAAGCTGGCTGCTCCTGTAAAGAGTTAATGTCTTGGAAACTCTGCATAAGGTCATGATGAGCCAAGATTGACTAGATAGCAATGGATGTGTGTGATTTGTGATATATGATTTGTGATATTACATATATGTAAAGTAACATTATGAAAAAGTTTGAAATACTGCAATAATTACCAAACTGTGACAAGTAGACACATAGTACACATTGTTGCAAAATGGTGCCAGTAGATTTGTCTGAGGCAGGGCTGCCACAAACCTTTAATTTGTTAAAAAAGAAATCACAATATCAGTGAAGCATAATAAAGTGAACCATAATGAAATATGTTTACATATGCAAACTTTACAAAGATTATAAAGCCAGGTAACAAAATGCTAGGAGTCTATTTCTGAGCATTGTGATTAGGGATGTGGTAAACAGAATTAATTATATCTTTCTCCCACATAGATATCCACATCCTAATCCTCAGAACATACACATGTGTTACCTTAAATGACAAAGAGAAATTAAGGTGACAGATGGAATTCAGCTTGCTCGTCACCATACAGGAAGAATCCTTTGACTTATCCTGACAAATCCAATGTACATAATCACCAAGCAAGAAACTTAATGCACTAACACCAACCTCCAGTGGATGGGTTCACACTGCCAACCTCACAATTAGCAGCCCAACATATAACCACTACACCACCAGGGCTCCTGTGATGACTATAATCACAGAGTGCTTAAAAATGGAAGAAGGAAAGAAAGGAGAACTATAAGGAAATATAACTACAGAAGAATGGGGAGAGATACACTATGACGGACCTTGGAAATAGAGGAAGAGAACCCAAAGTAAAAGATGTGGACAGCCACTAGCATCTAGAGAAGGCGAACAAAGAGAGTATCCCCTGGAGCTTCCAGAAAAAAACACAGTCCTGCCTACACCTCAATTTTCACCTAAGACCCGTGTCACACTTACACTCTTCAAAACTGTAGAAAATAAATGCATATTGTTTCAGCTGCTTAGTTTGTGGTAAGTTATTGCAGCTGTAGAAAACTAATACAATGGATGGTTTTTAATTTTGTTTACTAGGGATTTTGAAAAGAGGAGCCTTGCTATTTTAAAAACTGTATATCACATAATCAGGAAAAGCACATTTATTGTGCTTTAACATACAAAATCACAATGAGGGCTGTGGGAGAAAGCAGAAAATATTTAGCCTCAAAACTGACAGCTCCTCCTGTTTTCAACCTCAAATAGTGAGAAAAATAAGTTGTAAAGATTCACACAGCAAAAGGGGACAGAGTTAAGTTTGTTTTAAACTGGCAGTTTATTTTAATCAAGGCCTTGTAAGCAATTAAAACCTAGTTTAGAATGGCTGGACAACAGACGAAGAGCCATCGAGAGGAATGTGGTTATCACACAACATGGATGAAGTTTGAGAACACAGTTGTTCCTGTTGAGTCTGACTCACAGGGGCTCAGAGTAGAACCACTCTAGGAGGTTTTCTAGGCTGAAATGTTAAAGGGAGAAAATCAGGTCTTTTCTCCTATTTGGCAACACTGTGCTGAGTGAAAATGGACACAAAAGAACTCCACTTCTTTTGGGGAGGATGGATTTAGATTACCCGACAATATACTCACTGCCAGTGAGTCAAATCTGACTCTTGGCAACCCTATGAGACGGGGAAGGACTGCCCTGTGGGTTTCTGAGACTCTAACTCTTTATAGGAGTAGAAAGCCCAGTCTTTCTCCTGAGGAGCACCAGATGGTTTCGAACTGTAGACCTTGAGGGAATCACAGCCCAACGTGTAACCACTACACCACTGCACCACCAGAGATTATTTTTTGGCAACTATGTAGGGGCAGATAATAGATTAGTGGTTAACAGGGCTAGGGAAAGAAGAAAATGAGGAGTTGATCCTTAAAGATTCTGTAATGTCACTGATTTGTACATTTAGAAATGATTTAGATGGCAAATATTTTACTATAATAAAATCAATCAAATAATAGTCAAAAATTTTTAAACCAAGCTAGTTAAGAGATATTTATTGAGGAGGCACAGAGAACCAGCATTGCCTGAAGTCATCAGCTACCATATATTTTTAATGGACAATGTGGCAGTCATATGGTTATGTTAATTTCATGATTGAGATGTTGGGGTATAGTCTAGCCTATTAATCTGGAGCTAGCCATTGAGTAGCCAATGAGGCCTCCATGTGGGCATGGCTTTCTCCTGAGACATCTGGGAAATATCGCGATACTTCCCTTCTGAAGATGAGAAGCTATCTCCCTGGTTGTTGGGAGTCTCAGAGACGAGATTAATCACAGACAAGACAAGATGGCAACGTCTGAGGAGAAGCCACATGGCTTTGCCCTGATGGAGCCAGACCTCTGAAGCTGTGGAGGCCATGTGGAGATCCCTGCCAGTGATGAGTTGCTTCTGCCGCCACTGGATGCTGTTGATGGACCCTGAGCCCTGGAAGCGAGGAGCCATGGGGAGACCCCTACCAGCACCAGGATTCTGCACCCACTGACCTGTGACTTCGTGAGTCGGAAGGAGACATTACAGACTGATATCTGGCATATGGGCTAATATCGGACTTATGTCTTTGAACTGGACTGTGTTGGGATGCTTTCTCAGTGTTCCATTCCTTTTGTATATAAACTATTCCCTTATATCCATATGAGTGTCTATAAATTTGTTCCTCTAGTCTATCTGGACTAACACACTGATGGCATTCCCTAGCAAGACAGATGCAGATACTCTTCTGAGACATTTCCTTTGCATGAGCTTATTCCACTGTGCTTGGTGCTCTTAATGATGTTGATGATTTTGGCACTCTGTGTTAGTAGCTAGTTAGCTGTTGCTGGTTGTGGTTTAAGTGACAAAGCTGGTAGGGTGGTAATAAAGGAGGGACTGGAGAGCCATAAAATGGGGGGAGGGGCACTGGAGATTGCTTTTAGATAGTGTTATGGTCTGCAGCACAATTAGTTAATTTTTGTTGGTTGCAACACATAAATTTCTCCTTTGGCAAGCTTTGAATGGGTGGAGCAGATAAAAGGTGGGGCTATGTCTAAAAGGGGTGGTGTACCAGTGAATGGTGCGTAAAGAATTCAGAGGATGGAAAGTGGTGTTAGAGAGAAAGAAGGGGACTTTGCATAATGAGTTGGGAGGAAAGGAAGAGAAAAGTCATTATTTTACCTCCCCTTTGTCACCCACCTCATTCCCAAGAATTAAGCCAACAAGTCTTTATCTACAAGTTGTTTTCTTCACCTGGAACACCATTATCATTAAAAACATTTTTAGCCTTCAAAGAGCAACTTGGGCTGAGCCCCAGTGGCATAAGTGGTTGAGTGAGGGACTGCGACCCACAGGCTTGGAGGTTCAAATCCAGCAGCAACTCTCAGGAGCAGCACTGGATAGCGCCCATGACCACCAGAGGCAGTGATGCCCCCGACCCCCCGACCCCCACAAAAAAAAAGAGCAACTCAAATTACAACTCTTTATTATATTAATAAGTAAAATAGTTCCAGGAGTAGGAGGAAGACGAGACTTTCTGTGCTTATAAAGACTAACATTCTCAGAAACTGTGCTAGCCCAGATTGACTAGAGAAACAAATCCTAGGCACGCATATATGTAAAGAGATCTTTATATAAAAGAGTAATTGAATTGAATATTAAGAAAACATCCCAGCCCAGTTCACATCAAGTCCATAAGTCCAATATTAGTCCTTATGTCATACACCAGTCTGTAAATTCCTCTTGAGATGCATGTAACAAAAGCAATGCACAGAGTGACGGAAAACCACAGGCCAGTGGGTGTAAAGTCTTGGGGATCCAGTGGCAGTAGAAGCATCTTAGTGTTGGCGAGTGATCTCCATGTGACTCCTCCAGCTCCAAGGCTCTGGTTGCATCAGTGTAGCTCCATGTGACTTGTCAATAGGAATGTGTTGCAACGAGTGTTTACCATCTCCAGGGAGGTCTACAGACGTTCCCAGAATCCTCAGGTGAAGACCATGTCCACACAAAAGCCTCCTTGGATATGACGTGATTGATTGACTGGACTCTACCCCTTCGTAAATTGAAAGGTTATGTAACTGCCACAGAAACCCACAGGGCCATTATAATCTGTCCTAATACATCACTATGAGCCAGAACTGACTCAATGGAAGTGAGTTTGGCATTATTTGGCCGATGTGCCAGGGATTTTCATGTATAGCTTGCTACTTAATTCCTATCATTTTGAGTCTTGCTTTTACCCTCTTCCTATTGCTATGCTTGACCCTGGAGCCTGTCCACTGCTTGGTACTACTGCAGAAAACCTCCTTACTTAGAAATGACCATCATCCAGCTCCTTTGTTCCTTTATTACTGCTCTTATTTGGTGCCCTTGAGTGGATTTTCAACTCCCACAACGGAGTAGAACTGCCCCAGAGGGTTATGCATGTGAAAGTTGGACGATGCATAAAGAAGATATGTTAGTCCGGGTAGACTAGAGAAACAAATTCATAAACACGCAGATGGATATAAGGGAAAGATTTATATACAAAAGGAAGGGAACATTGAGAAAGCACCCCAACCCAGTCTAGTCCATGGTCATAGGTCCAATATTAGTCTATATATCCGATACCAATCTATAAAGTCTCCTTCCGACTCACAAAGCACATGCAATGACCCCAGGACAATCACAGGCCAGTAAATGCAGAGTCTTGTGTATCCAGTGGTGGGAGAAGCATCCCAGCGCTGGCAGGGGTCTCCCCATGGCTCCTCATTTCCAGGGCTCAGGGTCCATCTGCAGTATCCAGTGGTGATAGAAACATCTTAGTACTGGTAGGGTCTCCCCATGACCTCCCAAGCACCTCAGCACTGGCAGAAGTCTCCATGTGGCTTCTCCAGCCCCAAAGGTTTGGTTACATCAAGGCAAGCCCATGTGGCTTCTCCTCCAGCTCCTCCATTCTCCAATAATAAGAATCTATCAGCATGCTGTCATCTCATCTTCTCAGTAGTTGTCTCCAATGAACTAAGTCACTGATCTCTCACCTCTATTTGGGAAATACCGCAAGACTTTTCAGAATTCTCCAGAGAAAGCCATGTCCACACAGAGGCCTCATTGGCTATCTCTAGATTGACAGGCTGGACTCCACCCCTACACTCCCAGTGCTGGAATTGACACAGATCAGTGACTGCCATAGAAGACTTCAGGAAAATCAGTGCGTTTGCATCAGGATGCTGGTGAAGAACATTGAAATTATCTTGGACAGCCAGAAAAACAAACAAATCTGTCTTGGAAGAAGTACAGCCAGAATGCACCTTAGAAATTAGTATGGCAAGACTTACTTCATCCCATGTGCTATGAACATGTTATCAGGAGAGACCAGTGCCTGGAAAAGGACATGATGGTTGATAAAGTAGAAAGTGATTGAAAAAGAGGAAGATCATCCAGGAAATGAGTTGAAACAGCGACAGCACCACTAGGCTCAAACATAAGAATTGTGAGGAGGTAGCAGGACCAGAAAGTGTCCCATCCTTTTGTTCTTAGGGTCACTGTGAATCAGAACCAACTCAATGGCAACAAATACCAACCATAATCTTTATGGGGCTCTTTGCCAGATCAGTTCTCCCATAGACAATGGCTGGTATGTTCTAGTCACCAACCTTGTGGTTAGCAGCTAACATTGTTTAACCATTGTACCAGAGGGGATGTATATCGCCCTGACACTGAGTTGATTCTGAGTCATAGTGTCTTTATACAGAATGTCCAAGGCTATAAATCTTTATGAGGCATATAGCATTATGTTTCTCCCCCAAAGCACCTGGTGACTTTGAGCTCCCTATCTTGATATTAGCAGTCCAATGCTTACCAACGGTGCCTCACAAGTTTTCCACTTGGGGAAGGCACAGTGTTAGCACTTTCCCATTGCTAGTAGTGGAAACTATTTGATTTACCTTCTCTGCTAGGTTTATACACTGGGGCAGGTGGGGGGGGGGTCTGTGTGTGTATATGAAGGGACTTCAAAAATTGGTGGAAATTGAATTTAAAATAATGGAACTTTTTCACAAACATTTTAATAACAAGTTTTTTCCAATTTTTGGAAGTTCCCTGGTATGTGTATTTATACACACATATATACCTACAAAAGATGGTGGAACAAGTCCATTATCTTTTATTTACATTTTTTTTAATTTACATTTTTCCAACAATAATTGAAGCTCACCCATCCATCCTACACACGTGTGTATACATGTACAATAAATATTACAGTTCAAAGATTTCTTCTTTAGCTTCTCCCTTTTTTAGCTTCTTCCTTTCCCATGAACTTTGTCTAGGTCGTTTTTCAAAGGTTAGACTCACTCCCTCCTAATGACCACCTCCTAATGTGGAAAGTTCAGGAGTGTATTGCAGGGTGAAATGAGGAAAACTCCTAAAACTGTTGCAGATTGCTTCTACTTTTCAAAGCTATTTTTGCTTGCAGGACCTGTTACTTAATGAAGTGGTGTAATGAATGTTTTGAAATGACTCTAGGATTTCAAGGTGGGGGAGGTAGATACTACCATCTAGAGAGGAAGTACAGGGAAATAATTAACTCCAATAAACTGGTAGAGACCACATCTGCCCCTCCCAAATGAACTCACCTTTGTCTTATTAAACATGTGGGTGACTGGGAGACTGGTTTAACCTGTTGGTTCTACTTCCCAGATTAATGAGGCAATGGACGTTGAAATCAGATTTGAGACTTTTTTACAAGCATGTATTGAAGAGGTTCAAGTCAGTTTAAAAAGCATTCCTATAATGAAACATAAGTAGATTTCAATAAAAACACATGTGGTCATTTGCAGAATAAACTGATCTGGAAAACTCTTAGAAGAAATAAAATACCGATGTCTTTTAGGAATGAAATCTCCCCTAAATTGCATTGGTAATTTTCTCCTAAAAGAGACAAGACTATAGAAATTTGCAAATTTTTTACAAAATAAAAATTTTAATCTAAGAAATACATCGAATGATGGCAACCAGTGTGCAAATGTGGCCTGAGTACTATTGATGTATGTATGGATTGTGATGGGAGTTGTATGAGCCCCCAGTACAATGATTTATTTAAAAAAAAAAAAAGGGGGGGGGGAGGAGCTTATACCAGGGCTGAAGTAGGAAATATTTGGAAATGAAGATGACAACATGTGTACAAATATGCTTGATATAAATGATGCATTGAATGCTATGAGAGCTCTAAGAGCCCCCAGTAAAATCATTGGGAAAAAAAATACATCGAGACATGTTTTGTCAAAATGTCTGTTTCCAAAATTAAGGATTGTTTCATAGCTATATAAACACATAGTGTGTGTGTAAAAAGATTTTCTGATTATTTTACCATAGCATATTTTGCAGAACTACATAAATACTTAACAATGACAAAGGAGGAAATAATTATATTGCCCTAAAAGACATTTTCTTTAGACTATTTTTTCCCCTTGGAACAAGTGTTTCCATAAGCAGAGCCTTCTATTGTGGACTGTGTTTTTCCACCGCAAAGGAGATGAAGGGGTAAGTGAAAGAGCTGGAGGGGCTGCAACGGAAAGTCGCAAGCTACGATCAGTGTCCCTGCTCCTCTCATTTCGCCTCTCTCGCCTTTGTTCAGGGAGGGCAAGACAGATCCCCCAGCATATCTTCTGCCGCCTGACAGTGAGAAAGAAGCTTACACATGCTGATGCTGCTTATTCTGGAACCAAATGCATTTAATTTTTAACTATAAAAGTAGAAAGGAAAAGGTAGCAAAAAAAAAACAAACTGTAATTTCTCTTTCCTAGTCTTTCTTTCTGAGACATATATACAGATTTTTAAAATCTATCTAAATACATAGTTTGACGAGATCGAGGAATATTTTTTCTTTAAAGGAGGTAAGGAATGGAAACCCTTTTTATGAGCTGTAGATTTTATTTACTTCACGCCCTCTTTTTCAACGAGCAAGCTTGTGCTGTCTGCATACACAGGCTGTTAATGAGCCTTCCTCCAATCCTGATGCCAGAGAGTCCAGTTTTTCAGATTATTTGCGCAGCACACTCTAGTTGGAAAAAATATGGGGGAAAGAGACTACCCTGATGCATACATCGCCCCTCATTCTGAACGGTGCAACATCCCCTTGTTCTGTTTGAAAACTGCTTCTGGATCTGTGTTCAGGGTATGCAGCCCATCATTCACGCTGTGATCCAGTTCGCTGTCGTCCAAGGTGTTGGATGCCTCTCTAGTCAATGAAACACAGGTAGACTTCTTTCTGTTATTCTCTACTTGTAGCCAAGACCCATCAGCAATGCTATCTCTTTGCACATCTTTTTATGAAATGGGCTTGAATTTCTGGCAACTCCCTGATGATGTACTGCTATAACTATTTTCTATTTTTAAATAGTGTTTAGCAGGACTTTATTCCCATATGATCTTAATGATGCTGTTTGATATGTTTGGCATAGGCTCAAATATGAATCTTTTCCAGTTAGTAGGTCTGGTAACAAGGAATCAAACAATGTATTGCATTTGCTGCCAGAGACCTCTTTGAAATATTAGAGACAAAGATGACACCTTCAGGACAAAGCTGATCCAAACCACGGTATTTTCAATTACCTCATATGTAGGCAAAAAACTTGACAATGAATAAAGAAGATCAAAGAAGAATTGCTGCCTTTGAATTTTGGTGTTGATGAAGAATATTGTGTGTAACATGAACTTTCAAAAAGAAACAACAGATTTGTCTTGGAAGAAGTAAAGCCAGAATGCTTCTTAGAAACAAGAGTGGTGAGACTGTCTGGTATACTTTGAGCATGTTATCAGAAGGGACCAGTCTTCGGAGAAGACTGCTTCTAAAGTAGAAGGTGAGTGAAAAAGTGAAAAACCTTCAATGAGATTGATGGACATGATGGTTACAACCCTGGGTTCAAACAAAGCAACAGTTTTAAGAATGGTCTAGGACTTCCTGAACCAGTTTTCTTCCTTTGTACAATATGAGTCATGACTGAAACACTGGGACCTAAAAACTATGGTTGACTGAGCTTTCTTAATATGACTCTTCTACCCCAGTCTCTGTAACTCCCACCAAATGGGATTTGGGGTTGGGATTACACAAATAGGATATGTATGAAAATAAGAGAGAGAACTGGTCAGTTTTCTTTTTTTCAAATCACTTTATTGGGGGGTTGTACAGCTCTTACCGCAATGCACACATGCATCCATTGTGTCAAGCACATTTGCACATATGCTGTCATCATCATTTTCAAAACATTTTCTTTCTACTTGAGTCCTTGGTATCAGTTCATTTCCCCCTCCCCTACTCTCCTTCCCTCATGAATCCTCAATAATTAAAAAAAATTGTCTTGTCTTACATTGTCTCTTTTCACCCACTTTTCTGTTGTCCCTCCTTGTGTTAGTCTGGGCAGACTAGAAAGACAAATCCATAGAAACTCAAATATGTATAAGATAGAGGTTTATATAAAGGATAATAGTACATTATGAGAACATCCCAAACCAGTCCAGTTCAAGCCCCAAAGTCCAGTACTAGCCCATAGGACTGATACCAATCTATAAAACCCTCTTCAAACTCATGAAATACATAGACTGATCCCAAATGCAGAAGAAGCACAGGCCAGTAGGTGGGAAATCTTGTAGATCCACTGGCATTGAAAGCATCACAGAACCTGCAGGGGTCTCCACGTGGCTTCTCCAGATCCAGAGCTTCAGAATGCATCAGGGTAGGTCCATATGGCTTCTCAAGCTCAGGGAACTAATGTAGTTCCACATGTTCTATCAACTGCAATGTCTCACAAGGAGTGGGCAGAGAGGAAATACCAGATTTCCCAGAGTTCTCAGGAGAAGACCTTGCCCACACAGAGGCCTCGTTCATTATATCTTGATTGACAAGCCAGACTCCACCCCTTCATTCATAATCCTCTCAAATTGACACCAGATTATGTGATTACCACAATCCCCCTGACAGAGGGTTATATGTTGATCATTGTGATCGGTTCCTCCTTACTCCCCCCACCTTCCACTTCCCCTCCTGGTATTGCAACTCTTATTATTGATCCCAAGGGACTTGTCCTGTATTATCTGCATTTTGAACTCTTATCTGTACCAATTTACATGCTCTGGTCTAGCTGAATTTGTAAGGTAGAATTGGGATCATTATAGTGGGGGGGCACCCTGGAGGAAGCACTAAAGAACTAGAAAGTTGTATGTTTTATCTGTGCTACAGACTGGTCAGTTTTCATTACTACCCTCCTGGCTATAAGTGGAGTGAGCTCTCTTTCGTGAGCCATCTTTGAAGTAGCAGTCAAGAGGAGAGGAACCAGAGAACCTTAGAAGTGCATGTTGATGATCTCTGAAGTGGTAGAGACCACCAAGACAAGATGCACCAGAGACTGTGGCACGGAGGCTCAGAGAAGCAGCACTGAGGCAATGGGGTATATTCTCCTTCTCTGGCTATAGAATGGATCCGAGCTTCAGGTGGGATCCCTTCCTGGCCCACAGAGACTAAGACCAAGGTACTACATCATTGAGAGTCTAAGAACTAGAGAGAGAGAGAGAGAGAGAGAGAGAGAGAGAGAGAGAGAGACTTGGCTAGCACAGGACTGAGAGTGGAGAGAGACTTGGCTGCTAGCTGAGGAGACCCATGACTGTATTCTTGATGATTCTGACTTATGGGCATTTATTAACTTCCAGAATACACCCTCTTAATTGCGGGTATTGTCTGTGAGTTCTGTATGACCATTACATCAAATTATTAAACCCAGCCTAGATGTATATTGGCATGGGAAGGATGTCAGTGTCGGAATAGGTAAGAAGAATGAGTCATTAGGCTTGTCTGACCTCTATCTCATGTCAATCAGGAAATCAGATGGGGTTGCTGTGTCCACTCCCATGCCATTTACTGCAGCAACAACAACAACAGATCTTTTTCTTACACTTTCCATAGGCCAACTTTGTTACGATTGTCTAACAGTTATGTTGCAATTTCAAAGATTAAGGAAGATTTTTTTCAGGAGTGCTAGAGGACCCAGGGCATTCTAGTTCTTTTCCGAAGAAATATACTGGGGAAAAGTGCAAGGGGGAGGGAGGAGAATGAAAATAGTTCATAGTGCAAACATCTTCTTCAGGTGAATATTTGTTGGCATAGCTAGCCTCCATGTCACAGTTAATTAAGTCTAACTATAGCATATAGAATGTATTTAATCCCTTATAGCAGTAGTACTCAAATGTTAGTGCATCACAATCACCAGGAGGGCTTGTCAAACAGATTCCCGTGTCACACTCCCAGAGACTCAACAGTCTGTCTGGGGTGGAGCCCACTATTTGAGTTTCTGACAAGTTCCCAGGTTGGTGCTGATGCGGCTTTGCTGACTAGTGTTCCTAGATGATGTTAATGACACTGATGCCCTGCTTTGAAAACCTCTGTCCTACAGGAGTTCTTCTTGATCCTGCCTCTATGTCAGAAGGCTCTTCTGTGGGACAGTCCTAAGATCCTGATACATGGGCCTTACCTGGGATCCCTGAATCAGTCTCCAGGATAGGACCTGCATGTTTGCATGTCGATATAGGTCAACGAACGATTCTATGAGTAATAGGGTTTGACAAACAAATGTAATAAGGTGAGGAGATTTACAATACTAGAACAGAAGTAAAATGTGCTTAAATGTATTTTCTTTCACAAACTGTTACTAATGCTTACACAACCACAAAAGCAGTTGGCAAACAGGAAAGATTTCTGCACTACTGTATGATGTGGACATGTACCATTTCAAAGTAGCTGCATTTTCCTTCTACTGTCTAAAGTAGCTTTTCATTCAAGGTGCAATTCAAAGAAGATAGGGACAGAGGAGTAGCTGCAATCAAACCTGCTGCCACTGCGAAATCCGCAGGAAGACCACATCTGTTGTCCTTTGGCTTCAGGAGGGAGGAGAATCCGCCTCCACACCAGCCCAAAGCCAACTGCCACAGGGCAGAGACCAGCTATGTCTTCACCCTCCGTCCTTCTCTAACAGTATTCTGATACCAACGACTCCTCCCAGGACACTCTACTTCTCTGCCAACTTTGGTAACCTGTTGTCATGGCCACTCAGAACTCACAGATAATACTTACAACGAAGGGGATGTGTAAGGGAAATCCACGGGTCGCCACAAGCCAAGATCAGAAAGATTAAGAATGTAGTCATTGGTCCACAGCAATACTTCTCAGTCAGTAACCAAGTCTCTCTCTAGTCCGCAACCTCTTAGCCATGTGGTCCGTTGGCCTCTGCTACCACGGGCCAGAAAACTTTCCCACTCCTCTGATTCATCTCACAGCCATCAGTCAATGCAGGAACTGTAACTCTGTCTGTAAGTCTTTCTCCCATGGAGCTGCTGTTGGTAGTTTTGAACTGTGGACCATGTGGATCGCAGCCCAACACGTAACCACGACCCCACCAGAGCTCATAGTATCATAGTCTCAGCTCTCTCAGGCAGGGATTGTGCTCCTCTGGTGCCTCTGAGAATCTCGGGAATGTTCCCCATTCCTGCTTCTGAGATGGATCTCTTAAACACAGTGGTGTGGCAACGGAAACTGACCCATGCCCTCTATTGGTGCTCACACTCCCTGCTTGCCTGCTCCCATTCAATCATTTGGTGGGAGTTACAGAAGTATGGCTATAAGAGCCATATGATGAAATTTCATTTCACCACAGCCATCAAGTCAATCCTGCCTGGCTGCTAACGGAGAGGTCAGCAGTGCAAACCCAGCAGTCCTTCTGTAGGAAAGGTGAGGCTTTTGGCTTCCCTATAGGTTTACAGCCTCAGGGTAATGGGGGTGGGGTGGGATTTACAGCCTCAGAAAGAAAGAGGAGAGAGAGAGAGAGAGAGAGAGAGAGAGAGAGAGAGAGAAGGAAAGATAGATGAAAGGAAGGAAAAAAGAAGGAAGAAAAAGATTTACAGCTTCATAAACCTCATGGGACACCTCTGTCTTGTGAGATAGTTATAATTTCAACAAACATTTTGCACTCATTTATCTAATATTAAATATATATATAATCAGGAAATCTTTCTGACACAGTCACCCCCATACACACTAAGGACAAATCATAACGAATGACCCATTGCAATGCAGTACAACACATCTGCTTAGAGATAATTATGTTACAGTAAATGTAAACTGCAATAATGAATGGGATATGAAATTAAAAGGAGATGCAGTATAAGGGAAATTTTTCTTAATGATGATGAGGCTAAATTGGTTATGGGAACATTTCTTCAATCATTCATTCATTCAATCAATCAAGTGTTATCCTTTTTTTTACGGAATGGAAATATATAAAGAACTAAAATAAGATGCCATCGAGGAGTTTATTTTCCACATGGGAGATATCAAATAATAATAGATCGTGAGAGAAATGAAAACATGGTGTTATGGGGAGATCTAAGGTAAGATAAGGAGGTCAGAGGGTTGGAGGAGGGGTTTCTATTTTACCTAGAGGATGGACAGTTAGGGCTCCACTCATAAGATGATGCTTGAACGGAGACCTAAAGGGCATGCTATGGAGTAAGATGGGTGGTTGGCAGAGAAGACAAGTGCAAAAACGGTCGCTGGTTGAAAAATTCAAGGGATGGGAAGGAGGTAAGTGTGGATAGAGGGAGAATGCCAGGCGAGACCAAAGTGTAAACACGCAGTAGGCAGGTAGTGTGTGGTCTGTTGGGTCTTTGGGGGAGTGGGGGCGCTCTGGCTCTTGGTTTGGATAAAGTGAGAAGCTATTTGTGGGTATTGGGAGGATGAACAATTTGATCTGGTATCTGTAGCAACAGAATCATTCTGACTATTGGAAACAAGATGGGAGAAAGGGCAGACCATAGAGGGCTAGATTGAAAGGGGATAAAAGTCTATCAAAAGTTCTACCAAATGAAGCCATTTGGGGCGGTCTTCTGTGGTGGGTTTGACTGTATTCTCAGGATATGTACATACTGACATTGCTGTTGTCTGTAGCCCTTGACTTCCCTGTACAAGGGAAGGAAAACCTGCAAAGTCCTGCCACCATCTCCATGATCGGTTATGATTCTGAACTTGACTTTTGACCACTCCCAACAGCAACATCTAGCTATTTCTATGACCTCATCCCCTTTTTTTGTACAAATGATAAACTTTTTATTATCTAACATGTGAGCAATGACTCCATATCAGTGCATTAAAAACTGCCCTATCCTGTACTATATCTATGTAGCTTTCCATCAGATGGATGTACCATTGTTTATTTTACTAGTCTCCAACTGTAGTACTAAAGTAATGTACTTGAAAAGGAGCCCACGACCACCAGAGGGCAGTGATGCCCCCCCCAAAAAAAGATGAAAAGGAGATCTATAAAATTTGAAAATGAAAACAAATTATAATTGAGTTCTCAACCATTAAGCAAATATCTATCAATAAGGACTAATTGATTATTCCCAAAATGGAATTAGTATTTTCTTGATTATTTCAAAATTAAAAGACTTCACTTAGCTGCCTATCAGTGGTGATATTTTACAAAGACAGCAGGACCAGTTTCAGTATGTAAGGGATTCTCTTGGGATGCTGAGTGGTGTTTTAGGAGATTGCAAAAACTCTTTCAGGTTGAAGCAGCAGTAAATCATGATAAAGAACTCTGAAAGTATGTAAGTGTTCTTGGAGACTTCTAAAAAGTGTAACTCACTGCAGTGGAATAATTTATGCACTTCAAGAGTCTGACTTGCGTAGAGGTGAGGGGAATTGTGTGTAATTACCCAGAAAATTCTATTCATGGCCTGAGAGATTTGGCCTCCTTACTAAGCAGAACCCTTACCACTCCCAATCCCACCCGTAGACCCTTCAAACTACTTACACTTTTCTATTGCTTGGTATAACAAACCTATGATTCTTTCAATTACCTAGAAATTCCCCAAATTAATCATTCCTCTCTACCTTATAGCTAATGAGTTCTGCTTTGTGGTCTGATAGAAATAAAATGGATATTGAGAGACATTAAATGTAGAGTTGTGTTCCTTATCTGTTTCTTGTCCATTATCACAAAGTAAGGTTGATTTGTGTGTGTGTGTGTGTGTGTGTGTGTAATTCTGAAAATCTTATCACGTTTATAAAATTCATACAATTATGACCAACCACAATCAGGACACAAAACTTTTCTGCCTCCCTGTGCTAACGTGGGTGAATGAAGACAGTGGACAGTGTAAGATATGATTTATCAGGGATCATGAGTGTGGGAGGGGAGGGGAGGGAACAAAGGGGACCTGATACCAAGGCTTAAGTTGAAAAAAATGTTTTGAAAATGATGATGGCAACATATGTACAAATGTGCTTGATACAATTCTTGCATGGACTGTTATAAGAGCTGTAAGAGCCCCCAAACCATGATTTATAAAAACAAAACAAACTCCCTTGTGGCATTCTTTTGAAGTCACCTCCTATCTCCACATCTAACTTCTGACAACCACTAGTATATTTTGGCCCAGTGTGTTGCCTTTCTGAGACTGTCACAGAAATGAGCATATATTAAACTTTTTGAGACTGGTTTCTTTTATGTACCATAATGCCTTTGAGTTTCACCAAGGAGTTAGAATTATCAGTAATTTATTCTTTTTTATTGTTGAATACTAAGTCACTATGAGTTGAATCCTATATGATGGTACATAACAAGAACATTCCGCTGTACAAATAAGTATGAAGTCTAATTTTTTTCTCACAGTGGTGGCTTTGAACTACTGATCTTGGAGCCCAATGCATAACCCTCTAAGACCTCAGGGGGAAACTCTATATAGTTGTCAGCAAAACACTGAAAACATTATATTTTAATATTAATGATAGATCGTTATGTCCATGGGGGATGACCGATAAAGCTACTATAAAATAACAAGGAGGTTTTGAAAGGGAACCGAAGGCAGATTTAGAACAATAACATAGATTCAGGAATGGTTTGGGGGCTCATAGTGAATCCTAGCTCAAACTTAGGAATAAGTAATTCTTACATCACGGCCCTGCTGGATACTTGCCTTCAGGAAGGGAACATAGAAGATAGAGGTAAGACAGCACAGTGTGGTGAAGAAAGTAGATGGTGCCCAGATATCAGATAAAGTAGCATCTGGGATCTTAAAGGTTTGTTTCCAAACAAGCAGCTAAGTGAAAGGTCAACTAAATTCACATGGAAGAAGCACACCAGTTCACTGAGGGATTGTAAATCATATAATTTATAATCCAAAGCAGAAGGAGGGGAATAGTATCAGAGCCGAAATGGTGAGACTCTGTTTCGCAGAAGGCTGAAAACCATGACCCTAGACTTAAAATCTCTTTCTATCCCATCCCACCCTATCTCCAACCATGAAGGACATTTCTATTCATTGACTTGCTTCCATCAGAGACCTGTCATTCTCTCATCTTCATTCCATTTAATCATTATGTTCTGTCCATTCTGCCATGGAAATACCTCGCCATCTGTTTACTTCACTTCACCTCCACTGGCACCACCAAGACTGGCCCACCACCCTTTGTGTAAACTAGAGAGAGAGAAAGATCCCTTTGCCTGGGCAGATGTTGAAGATGGCTTTGAGTACCCTTAGTCCCTGGAGGTGAACACAATTTTCACAACTTCGCTTGCTGACCCTGGATTCTAGCGCAAGCCTGCCTACACTATGGCAATCACCTTCTCCCTATTCTAAGACTTTCTCAACGCCACGGAGTAATTTTTTAAAACTGATTATTTTAAAATCATTCATCTCGAATTCTTACCTAGCCTACATGATTCTGTAGAATCTGGTTTCTTGTTCCCTCTTTGTCCCTATTGGCATCATTTTTTCTTGGATCCTTCCTTCAAGCCTCACTGGTCTTCTTTGGGTTCTTGAAACTTTCCAATCCTCTCCTACCCCAAGAGACGTTTCCAGGGAAGCGCTCCCCTGCCTTTTTGCTGTTAGTGGCCGCCTAGGATGCTTAGACTCATGACAACTTTAAGTTGAAATATTGCCCACTTCCATGCCATCTTCATGATCAGTGGTGCATGTGAACCCATTGTTGTGTCTACTGAGTTTCTCACTCTCATTAAGGATGTCCTCTATTGTCACTGGCCCTTTATGAAACATTACACCCTGCCCTTGTGATGGTTTGGCTGATTCCTACTCTTCCTGCAGCCTGTTTAAATATTAGGAAAGTCATTCCTCAGTCTCTAATTTAAAAATAAATTCCCTTATATCACTCTGCTTTTATTTAAATGCAATAAACATGTTTATAATTTTATATTCATTAATGATGTACTTGCTGAAACTTTTTGTTGTACGGATGCCCAGTGACTTTAACTCCTGGTAACCCTATGCACATAATGAAAGTTGCACAATAGTAGGTATGATTGAACCTATTGTTGTAGCCACCATGTCAATCAATACCTGTTACGAATTGAGTTGTATACCCCCCAAAAAAACATATCATCAAAAAAAAAATATCATGATGGCTGAACCATAATTCTAAGTGGCGTGACGTAGACGTGATGATTCCTTGTGATATGATCTGCTGTAATAAACCTATAAAAGGATTAAGTATGGGATACAACACCTTCATCCCATCACAGCCCTGGGTTTCCCTTGGAGAGAGAAATGAAAATGGAAGAGGATCCAATTCCATAAAGGAAGAAGAATTGGGAAGAGAGCAAGTCCTTTAGACACAGGATTCATGTTGTGAATCTCCTAGAACCAGAAGAAGATGCGTCTTGATGGTGACACCTGGGGATTTCCAAGGAATGCTGAGCCCAACAATGTTGAAAGGCAATAAGGGCCTTTCACCAGTGCTAATACAGAAAGCATTCCCCCAGAGCTGACACTGTGAATTAGGTCCTTAAGCCGCCTGTATTGGGAGTGAATACGTTTGTGAAAGCCATGCTCTTGCTATATTTTTGTTGTAGCAGCACGTTAACGAAGACAATCTAATTGAAGGTCTCCCTCTTTTTTGTTGACTACTTGATGGAGCATGATGCCCTTCTATGGAAATTTGTCCCTCCTAGTATCCTAATACCGTGTCCAAAGTAAGCTAGATGAAGTCTTACTTTCTTCACTTTTAAAGAACATTCTGGTTTTAATTTCCAAAACAGATCTGTCCTCCTGGCAGCACATGACATTTTTACTATTCTTTGCTAGCACCATGATTTAAATACCTCATTTTTTTCTGTCTTCCTTTGTCATTGTCTAGCTTTCACATTCATAAGAGATGATTTAAACGACTATGTTTGAGCTCAGGTAATATCTTTGCATTCTAACAGTATGAAGAGGTCTTTGGCAGCAGATTTGTCCAGTATAGTGTCGTGTGATTAATAATTCAAATCAAACTGCTGTTTCCATGGATGTTGATAGTGAATGCAAGTAAAATGAAATCCTTGACTGCTTTAATATCTTTTCCCTTTATTATGACCTTGCTTCTTGGTCTAATCAGGATTTTTGTTTTCTATATGGCGAGGTATAATTCATTCTTCATTCATATAATTCATTCATTCATTCAATTGTAAATCATATAATTTATAATCCAAAGCAGAAGGAAGGGAATAGTATCAGAGCCGAAATGGTCAGACTCTGTTTCGCAGAAGGCTGAAAACCATGACCCTAGACTTAAAATCTCTTTCTATCCCATCCCACCCTATCTCCAACCATGAAGGACATTTCTATTCATTGACTTGCTTCCATCAGAGACCTGTCATTCTCTCATCTTCATTCCATTTAATCATTATGTTCTGTCCATTCTGCCATGGAAATACCTCGCCTAGTCTTTTATCTTCATGTGCTTGAGTCCTCTTCTTTTAGCAAGTAGGGTTGTGTCATTTACATATCACATGTTGTAAACCTTCCCCCAATCTTCATTCCATGTTTTTAATATCTTTACCTCCTATTATATAGTATAAACTTCACCAGGGAAGAAATCACAACTGACTTAGGCCAGTGTCTTTTATTCACTCAAGTTTCTACTTAACAAATTTATACATAAGACCTCATATATGCCAGGAAACGCACTAGGTACCTATCATCCAACTGCTAGTTTTTCATACTATAGTGACTTGTATGTTTCAATGAACTTAGAAGCTATGTCAACAGATTGCAGAGCATCCAAATTCAGTTGAGAAACTATGTCCTTGCTATCTACTCTGAATATTAGTCAATGAAAATCCAATGGGTCTAACATAAATCTCCAAGACAATTTCTACTTCTTACTTTGGTGAGTGGTTATTGGACTCTTAAAAGTTCATGAGCAACCATCTAAAATACAACTGTTAATCCCTTCCTTTCTGGAGGAAAGAAGTAAGATGAAAACTGAAGGAGCATGGAATCAATTAGTACACGGAACCAATAAGCTACATGAGCATCAGACCAGAAGAACTACATGGTGCCCAACTAGCATTGACAACTGCTCTGAAAGAGATCACATTGGGTGTTCCTAGATTGAGTGGGAGAAAAATTTGGAACAAAACTCAAAATCTTAAAAGAGGCCATGAACCCCAGAGACTATTGCACTTGATCACTCTTTAGATCTGGAACGGATCTCACCCTCCCACCCTCCTGGCTCAATTGTCAGCCAAACAGTAAACAGGTTTATAATCACACTAGTGAGGTATTCACATCTTTTTTTTTTAATCACTGCCCTCCGGTGGTCGTGGGAGCCTACCCAGCCTTGCTCCCAGAGAACTACTGCTGGATTTGAACCACCAAGCCAATGGGCTGCAGTCCCACACTCAACCACTACCGCCACCGTCACCAGGGCAAGGTATTTACATCTTACAATAAGCAACCCTTTGAGATCAAAAGGGCAGCATTATTTAAGGACAAAGTTCCGAAAGAAGGGAGAATAGAAACAGAAAACAGAGAGAAGTAGGTTAAGAGAGTTTACATTGAGGGGATTGCAATGAATGCGATAAGCAGTGGGTGGATGCGGAGGTAAATGAATGTGAAGTCCTCTGAACCCATCTCCCATGGGTAGTCAGCTAAAGGTTCTGCTTCTCTCCCTCTTAAACAAAAGGCCACACCCTCAAAGAGGGGGTCATCAGGCTGAGGCCTGATTGATAGGATGGGCTCCACTCCTCTCCTTACCCAGAAATGTCTAGTTGACATCATCCCTAACCATCACAGTCATGAAACGTGTATGAACTGTTGATGGGAAAGTTAATTTGTTCTGTACCTAACTACAGTAAAGGAGGGGGTGATGGTATGAATAAGAGAAGATTCCTGTGCTTAGAGAGGAGGTAGACAATTAATTTTAGACAGGCGTATGTACCATGGAGCAGCTCATCCAAGGCAGGGATCTCTTGTCTGCATTTTTCATTGATGCATCTCTAGTATATTTTTAGGAAGAATATAACGGGTAAACATAATTAAAGAGTCTATTTTTATCCCACGTAGAGTGCCGGCTATTTCTCGATAACTAGATCTGGTAAATGTGTTAACTCCGGCTCTTCCTGACTTGTGATTGCCCTCTGTAGCCTATGGCCACGGAAGGGAAAAACACATGGAAGATTGCTCATGGGAGATTTTTTCCCCAAAAAACCAGTGTAGCGGGGCTGAGCCCTGGTGACGTAGTGGTTGAGTATGAGACTGCAGCCCACTGGGTTGGCGGTTCAAATCCAGCAGCAGGTCTCCAGGAGCAAGGCTGGGCCTCCTACTCCCACTAGAGGGCAGTGATGCCCCTCTCCCCTAAAAAAAAAAACCAAAAAAACAAAACAAAAAAACTAGTTTGGCCAAAACTAATGTCATGAGAGGAGTCCCGAGATAGTGCAAATGATAAGGTGCTTTACTGTTAAAAGAATGGAGGGCTAAGTTCCTCCAGAAATGCCTCAGAAGAGAGGACTAGAAATCGATTACGGGAGTGGGGGGAGAAACAAAACCTGATGGATCTCAGTTCTAATATGATATACATAGGGATCTCCATGAGTCGGGATTAATGGGCCACTAGCTTAATGTCAAGAGAAGGGGGTGTGGTGGGATGTAATACATCTCAATGCTGTGGAAGAAGAGTTACTGGATTTGGTGATTGGCTTGCAGCTGTAGTAATACCTGGGCAGAATACTGACATTATGAAGAAACAAAGACAAATTAGATAATGTATTCTTCATTATTGCTCTTTAAACTTCCATAGTATGTATAAATTCACTTTGAGAGCTCTTCCCAGTGACAACAGTGTGTCAAAAAACACCAATACAAAATCATAAAAACCTTTACTAAGGTTATCAGAACGTGAAGCTGTGGCTTCCTCTGCATATCCTTAATCTAAGTGTACACCCTTCTGAAGGCAGTATTTTCACCTGTTGACTCTCCACTGAAGAGTTCTGTGTTCTTCGATTCATATCACATCAAAAGAGCAATCACGTTCAATCACGTTCCTTTGAAACAGTCTGAGTTTTGCGAACTAAGAGAAATGTAAAGAGGCAAGATCAGGGCTGTAGGGTGGTGGACGGGGTAAGGTTTCCCAGTGAAACTCTCCAAGGACCGTCCTTTTTCTGCTTGAATAATGAATGAACAGTGCCTTGTCAAGATGGAAAAAAATTCCTTGGTGCAGCTTTTCCTCACCAATGTAGCTTTCAATTGTCTTAAAATTTCTTAAAGAAAAAATCTTCATGATTGTCATGTGTCCTTGGAGAAAAGCTATCACTGACCTCACACCTTGAAATTAACTGGTCCTGCAGATCTGCTCAGACACTAGTTTTGATAGGATCTTTTTTTTTTTTTAAGGAATCCCACGGAGGTGAAGGCAAGTGTTTTATTGGGAGAGTTTGTTCGCAGCCATCTACTGCTGAGAGCAGAGATATTTGTCAACATGTTTTGTTTAGAATAAACTTGTGCCTGAAGGAGTTGGAACCGGAATGGCAATTTACTTACTTACCTGCACATTGTACAGTTCCTCCCAAACATGTAAAATCTTTTCACATATTAGCATCAGAAGCCCTTGTGGTGTAGTGGTTAACCGTGGGGCTGAGATCAACATGGTCGGTGGTTCGAAACCACTAGCAGTTTCATGACTAAAGACTGGGCTTTCCACTCCCATAAACAATAATAGCCTTGGAAACTCACTGGGGGGTCATTATGAGTCAGATTGATTCCAAGGCAGTTGAGTGTGGTCTTTTTTGGTTTTAGTAAACCTATTTAATAGTATTCAATACTGACATTAAATTGATAAGTATTTAATCTCAAATATATAAAGAAGTCCAAATGTTATGATTTCCAATGAGGCACACCATCAAGGATCATCTTTTTTATTTTGCAGATGAAATTGGCAGGTTGATATCCTCAAAATCACATTACTAGTAGTAGTTGGTAGATTTGGGGCCCAAATCCTGTTTTTACCCCCCTGAAATTCAAGTTGGCTTCTACATCTATTTTTTAATGTATATAAATAGTAGCTCCATTTTGTTTTCTATTTATACATGTACATGTATGCTATTGCTTTATAGAGTCAATGAACCTATGAATATTGGGGGGCAACAACGTGTTAAAAAATAACTCTTTTGGCTGAGCCCCGGTGGCGTAGTGGTTGTGCACGGGACTGCGGCCCACTGGGACAGAGGTTCAATTCCAGCTCACAGGAGCAAAGGCTGGGCCTCCTACTCCCACCACCAGGGCAGTGATGCCCCCCCCCAAAAAAAAATTACTCTTTTGTGCACTGTACGGACTACAGGATCACTTTCAATTTTTTTTTTATGCTTGGTATTTTTTAGCCTTTCGTGAATGCCACTTTACAGCTTCTGCATTCCTGAATTTGGAACAAGTCTGTCATCCAATCAAGCCAAACAGGTAGAGAGAGAGAGAGAGAGAGAGAATTCTTGTGTGGATGAAGTCACATGGTAGCTTGAAAATGGGATGAATAGATGTCAGCTTCTCATCTAAAACGTGCCCCTAAGTCACTATATGCTTCATTGACTATTTATGTCACTATATATGACACTTTACGGTATTCACCTCTGAGAGAAATGCCATAGAAATTGGATTACTTCTTTCGTACCAAGTGCATATTTATGTACGTATGTACATAAGAAACAATATATTTGAACGGTATATTTTATGTCTATATTGAAATCGTTCGATCATTAAATGTTTGTAATTTCCGGGACTGAATCTCAGTAGTAAAGGCACAGAAACGCCCTAGGGGACCTCATCAATCCTTTTACCTGTGCGGTTCACTTCAGCCTCAACCGGCCGGATCTGAAGTTGACCCATCGCCCCTAAAAGAGAGATGACAAAGTGCCCTCGTCTGCGATCCGGGCCGGATGGCGTGAGCTGGCTCTCTCCCAGAGACCCCTCCCGCAGAGACCCCTCCCCCGGGTGACAGGCAGGGACCGTCCCGGAGAGCAGTCGTGCATGTGGTTCCTGACAGGTGGCGTGGCGCGCGGACGCGCGGGGGGGGGGGGTGCGGCGGGCAGAATGGACGCGGCGGGGTGCGCGTGACTCCGGCGGCGGCGGGCGTCGCACTCCGTCCAACTCCACGAACTCCGAGAAGCCGGGGCCGCGGCCGCGGGAGTTCGGTTCCCGGGCGGAAGCAGCGGCGCAGCGGGGCCCGCCCGCGCGGGGGAGTCCCCGGGCGAGCCCGGCGCGGCGCCGCAGGACCCCGCCACGCCCCACGGCGCCCTGCCGGCGAGCGCGGGAGGCCCCGCTGGGCCGCCGTAGCGCTGCGGCTCGGGCCGTTCCTCCGCGCCGCCCTCCGCCCCCTGCCTCCCGGCTCCGCGGCGCCTCTGCGCTGCCAACGCCGCCGCCGCCGCCGCCGCCGCTTCCTCCTCTGTTGCCGTTCGGCCGCTGCGTGACGCGTCGTTTCCTCCCAACATGGCGGCCGGGGCAGGTCGGCGGTGATGGAGGCCCGTCCACGGCCGCGGCGGCTGCTGATCCCCACAGGAGCCAGGGCAGCCCTGCTGTCGCCGGGCTTCTGAGCCCCCGTCGGCGTCCCGGCTCTGGGCAGACAGCCCCCGGGAGCGGGTCCCCGGAGCCCCCGGTCGCCGCCGGGCCGGAGGCACGAGGGAGGGGGGGGCATCTGGAAAGCGACCCCCGGGCCGGGAGGAGCGGCGGCGCCTGGTGGGCGCGGGCCTGTCGCGGGGCGGCGGCCGCCGCGCGCCCCCCGCCCCCCGCCCCCCGCGCGGCTCGTGGCCCTCGCCCGCCCCCCCGCCTTGCTGAGCGCGTCTCTGCCCTCCACGCCTCCTCTCCCCCACCTCCCTGCCTCCCCCTTGTTCTGGGTCTTTCCCTCCCCCTCCTCCTCCTCCGGCTCTCCGGGTCGGACGGGCCGCCGCCTCCCCTGCGTCCATGTATGAGGGCAAAAAGACCAAGAACATGTTCCTGACGCGGGCCCTGGAGAAGATTTTGGCCGACAAGGAAGTGAAGAAGGCGCATCACTCCCAGCTGCGCAAAGCGTGCGAGGTGGCGTTAGGTGAGCGGCGCGGGCCCGCGGGTGGGAGAAGTGGGCCCGGGGCTGGGGGGGGGGGGGAGTTGGGTTGGTGGGGGGCGGCCGGCTCGACGGACCCCGCGGAAGGTGGCGTCTTCCCCGGCGCCGGGCCGGGCCCCGCGCCGCGCACCTCCGGGAGCTCTGGAGAAGCTCCCTGCCGCCCGTCGGAGTGGACGGGACCCGGGGCCGCGGCCGGGGGGGCGGGGGGGGGCCGGGGCCGGGGTTGGAAGTCGCCGGGCGCTTGGGTGCGTGCGAGGCGCCCGCCCGATCGGGGCAGTGGGGCTCCTGGGGGTGGAGGGGGGGGGGCCGGGCGCTGCGCACGGGAAGCCACCCTTTGTGCGGAAGCCGGAGAGGGGCTGTTGTTGACGAGCCGGGAAATCGAGGCGGAGCTCAGGGGTCCAGACCGGGCGTGGGAAGGGGGCAGGATCGCCGTGACCGTAACTTTATCGTCTGGCGTGCGACTTTGAGCCCGTGGACGGAAGTTGTTCCCTCCTTGACAGTCTGGAGAAAGGGTTTGCAAGAGGCGCGGCTCGTTCTGACATCTCTCCGCCTCCGCCTCCACCACCACCACCAAGAACAGTAATGTAGTATCTGGCTGAGCTGACCTGGAAGCACAAGACCAGAGGTTACCAGGGCGGGGGGGGGGGGGGGGGCGGGTGTTGCTGGGGAGAAGGCACCTTTAGGGAAGCTGGCCGTAGGTGACAGGAAGAAGGGAGGGTCTGAAATGAGAAAAGTGAAAAAGACAATGACACCCACCCACCAGGCACATCTGGACAGTGGCAGCTGCTTCCAAGCTTGAATTGTGATTTATCGTGCACATGGCACAAATCGAATGTAATAAAGCCTGTAGCATGGTAAATCTAAACAATACCTACTAGGAGGGCATGCAGATAAGGCTTTGTTAAAGGGAGAACTGATAGGTCTATTGTAGCCATCAAAGATGAAATCGCTTAAGGAGATAGCAATAGTACAGCTGAGAGGAATTCCCAATGTGTAGATTTTGTTTTATAAGGGCTGGAACTAGACTAGGTCAAATTAATGAGGAAATGAAGCTTGTCAGTGGGGTGACAGGCTTTGGAAAGCTGTGTTCTCAAGCAGGGGGCAATCGGAATGGAGAGAACTTCAATTTATGCTAAAATAAGGAGCCAGAGAGCTTAAAAACAACTTTTCTTTTTAATTATTAAAACAAAAAGACCATGGTTTAATTGACCATAATATGCCGTTTACATCTTTCTTTAATCACTAAATTTGAGTTTATTGAAAAACCCTTGAAGAATTTTAATCTTCAAGACAAAATTCAATCTGTGTTATAGTGGCCTCACTTCTGGCTTTCCACTCCATCATGGATCAGAAGTTTACCTTTTGTCACTCTTAGCTCTACCTCACAAAAGCGTGTTCCAGGTGTTTGAGAAAGCAAATTTGTTCAGTGGTGAAAGTTAAGTTTGTCTTAGTTCTGAAAAGAATAATTATTAAATTAGGTGGAGAAGGGAGCAATTTTAGGGTTAAAAAACATTGCTAAAGAAAAAAATTGCTATATAGTAGAGGCTTATGAATAATTTACAGATTTAAAAACTTCAGCTCCAAATCTAAGTATTAATTCTGAGTATGTTTTCCATTTTATAAAATATGTTTAATAAACTAAATGATAAGTATTTACATTTTAAATATCAATGCTCTGAATTCTACTCAAACAATAAAATGATTTAAAAATTAAAAAAAAACCTAAAGTACTAAATGTTTTCTTGCTTACAGTTAAAGGACTCTCCTCACCTGTAATATTAAGTGCTCAGTAAATATTTGATGGACTATAAAAACCCCTGACCAAAGCAGGGGTGTGTGTGTGAGAGTGTGTTTGTGAGTGAGAGAGAAATGACAATAGCAGTGCTTGAATAAATGTGTTTCAATGGAGAGCTGTGTGGAATAAGAGTCTGGGGCCCTGAGTTTTAATCTAGTTTTGTTACATGCTATATTTGGCACTTCCTTCTTGGTAAAATTAGAGTTGCGTTTAATAATGGTAAGGTCACAGTCCCTCTAATGTGCTACAAGTATGAATGGACTGTAAATTGTGGAAGTGAGCTTTCTTGTCCTGTTTGCTTGACATTTTTAGAACTATAATTTGGGTCTTGCCATTGCTAACATAGGAACCACTTTGTAGTGTATATGCCAGGTGTATCAGGGTTACCCTAAATTTTGCCAGCTGCTACTTTTTTACCCTCTTGTGCAATTAGCACAGACTTAATGATGAGGACTATGGCCTACCTGGACAGTAGTTAGGCATTGGTGTACTGACTTTTCTTTGGAAGGAAGTTATTTTTTCATATAGTTTTCTAAAAGTTATTACTTTTAGTCTCCTATAAAGCAAAATTGCATTTGACTTACCAATTTCACTGTATATGAATTCCTGTCTTAAAGTCACCTATCTATAGTGTCATCCAAAAATATTGATGGGGGTAACTTAACTATATCTTTAAAGAAGATATATTGTCTTAAAGTCAATGATCGCATGGTCTCTCCAAATACGTTATCCCTGAAAAATGCTACAGACTTCTCCTTTCCTCTTAACTATTGAGACCTGAGCTAGGCCTTCTTTGGTTTCTTAGTAATTTTTGATTACTAAGTAGGATGAGAAAGTAAAGTGAAATGTCCTGAGTTGGTCATCCCTACTCTCTAGGTAAGGAGTTCTGGTGGCAAAGTGATTACACATTGAGCTGCTAACCCCTCTGTCAGTGGTTTGAGACCACCAGCCCCACCGCAGGAGAAAGTTGAGGCTGAGTATTCCTCTAAGGATTTAAATTCTCTGAAATCCAAAGGGACAGGTCTATTCTGCCCTATGAGGTTTATGAGTCGGAATTGACTCAAAGGCATGAGTTTGGAGAGTTTGAATTTTAAGTTGGTTTAGGTAGGTGAGAGTTGGAGTAATTATATTTGCCTGGATTTTATAGTCCATCAAATATTTACTGAGCACTTAATATTACAGGTGAAGAGAGATGAACTGTAAGCAAGAAAACATTTAGTACTTTAGGTTTCTTTTTTATTTTTAAATCATTTTATTGTTTGAGTAGAATTCAGAGCATTGATATTTAAAATGTAAATACTTGATCTATGATTTTTGTTCAAGTGTAACTTTTAGGAAACTTCATCTAGATTAGGGGAGATGCTATTTCATGTAAAACAAATGTATTTTCAAAGATACTATTTCAAATGTACTCCAGAGATACACAGTGCTATTAAATTTTTATCAGATTACCTCATGTGTCAGGTATTTTTTGAAATAAAGAATAGCTTAAAAAGAAAAATAATTACACATCTCTGTTACTCATGCACATGAAGCCTACTGACACAGAAACAACTCCAGGCTGCTCTCTAATCGAACCTGCTTCACTACAGCTTCTCAGTAAATGTTGAACTTTGTAAAGAGAGGGAGTCTAGTCTGCCCAAGCTTAGCCTGATCCATTCCTGCTCTCTAGAATCCTGAATTAAAAATAGTTTGGCCATCTGCTGGCAGATGAGACAACAGCTGAGCTATTTTTAATTTCAAAGAATTTAGGATTGTTTCAGGATTGGATTGAAGGTAGCATTGTTTGTCTCATGAGGCTGATTGATTGGGCCATATTTGAATAAGACTTAATTAAGTTTAACTCTCAGGAGCTCACTAGATGTTAGGGCTGAGAGATGTGGGACAGTGTAAAATATGACAATAATAATTTATAAATTACACAATAATGATTTATAAATTATCAAAGGTTCATGAAGGAGAAACGGGAGAGGGAGGGGAAGAAAATGAGGGGCTGATACCAAGGGCTCAAGTAAAAAAAATGTTTTGAGAATGATGATGGCAACAAATGCACAAATGTTCTTGACACAGTGGGTGTATGTATGGATTGTGATGAATTGTATGACACCCCAATAAAATGATTTTAGAAAAGACGTTAGGGCTATGATTAGTTCTACCTCTATTTCTGATCTCAGATATCATTGAAGACACTACAGATTAGATGAAAAAGTTCAAGGTTGAAAACTGGCTTTGCTATAGAATGGGAATGCAGGCGGTGACCACAAGGTTTTTGAGACAAGCGAAGCATGTGCACGCAGTGGTGTGGGTGCGGGTTCTCTGCAGTGACTGGAGAGAATGACCCAGGATGGAGGAATTGTTGAGGGAGTAAAGTTTGCCTCAGACAGGGTGTGGAATTGTGTTGTGAGCCATATTCTTAAATGATTCTACTAAGTTAGTTTTCTTATACTTTAAGACAGTTTTGTTACCTGTAATTATAGTCTCCCGCAGAAATGTTGAATACAGTATTTTGGCTCAAACTTGAACAAAATGCTGTTGGTATGATTAGCTGCCTATCAGTCACTTTAGGCTGATGGTTGACCCTGTGCACAAAGGATCTTACAATTGAAGTCAATAGGGATTTCACTGGTGGAGTTTTTATAAGTCAGTCATCATCAGGTCTTCCTTGGTATGTTTTCACCTGGAAGTTCTCTTGAAATCGTTCAGCATTGACACAAAAGAAACAGAAACAAATCCCACTACTGTATCACAACATTCCAACTCACCCAAGGCCTAGTAAAGTCTTAATGGGCACAGGCAGCTTCATCTTTCTCCCACAGAGTAGATGATGGGTTTGAACTGCCAACCTTGCAGTTAACAGTCCAGTGCTTATCAGACAGTGCCACTCTTCCATTGAAGAGTGGTTAGTGAATGTATTTGAGGTATGTTGCCTGGAAGTGAATTTGGATTTCCCCAATGAAGATAAAAAATCTACCATTGAACTACCACTGCCCCATTCTGGCCCCCCTGCCCCACCTAGTTTACTCTAAAAGCAGGGATTAAATTATTTGATTTTATTTGGCCATGATTTAATGCTACTTGTGACACTCTTTAGGAGTTACGGTGGCATAGTGGATTAGAAGTTGGGCTGGTAAGCACAATGTCAGCACTTCAAAACCACCAACCTTCACAGTAGAAAGATGGGACTTTCTATTCCCACAGCTAGTTACAGTCTTGGAAACCTACAGGGGCAGTTCTCCGGTCACATAGGGTCACTGTGAGTCAAAATTGACAGTGAGATGGCAACCTTTATTAGTTTTTGTCAGTTCTTCTACCAGTTCTCTTTATTTAGGAAAAATTACCTACTCCCAAGTGCTTGTAGACATTTTAATTATGATTTAAACCATTAGCTAATCTCCATTTAATCTTTTCTTAATGCCTAAAGCAGCTCTAGTGATAAGCTCAAGGTCAATACCACAGACAGTTCTGCTGGTGAGAGAGAAAACTTTCTGCTCCCATAAAGATTTACAGTCTCAGAAACTTATATAGAGTTGCTTTGAGTTGGAATCGACTTGATGGCAGTGGGTTTTAATGGTTACACAAAAGGTGTTTTTAGGCAGGTATTTTAATGGTTTGTGATGGGTAGGAAGAGAAGGCAGGACAAGGCTTGGAAGCGCACAGGGACAGTTCTCCTGGGCCATGGAGAGTTGGAAGGAAGTTTGGTTTTGGAGAAGAGCTGTGACGGAGCAATCGGCCGAAGGAAATATTTTATTTGTATTTATTCTCTTCTCTTTGGTTTCAAATTGGGTTTAAGAAACTTTACGCCATCTCTGTGGCATATAAGAATAGCTACCACTCTGCGATAGTATTTAATATATGCTGTAGTAATTATGAATGAAATATCTGCCGTAGAGTACAAATTCTTGGAGCTGCTCTTTGGGGGGAAAAAAGTTTGAGAATCTGTATGTTTCTGTTTGGGGGGGGGGTTAGTATTTATGCATTAGCATAGTTGAAATTCAGAAAAGTTCTGCAGAAGAAAATTGTTTAATTTTGTTTAGTGACATTTTCTCTCAATTTATTTGACCTTTTTCTGTTAATGCTGTTAACACCCCTAGGAAAGCTTGTTCCTTGGAGCTTAATTTGGAACACTGTTCTATGGAAAGAAGGACAGAGTAGATGCAGAGACCCTAGTTCACTGACAGCACTCTTCTGCCACTCGTGTATTTCGGAAAAGCAGGAGTCCTGTCGATGATGTGGGCAGGAGAAGAAAAGTCAGACATGGGAACATTTGGAATGAGCGGCATCCAGATGGGAGGACTATTTGCTGACTAGCTTTTTCTTTTCTGCTCCACCTGGTGGCGAGAAATGGGTTTGTCTCTCCATAAAATTTAACTTGTAGTGAAACTTTTTGTTGATAATTAATTAATTTTCTCAGAACAATGTAAATATATTGTGAATATGAAAGAATTTGGGAATCATTGTGAAAATGTCAGAAAATGAAACAGGGCTATTTGAGAAGCAAAAATACATGAATAAGTTGTTACCGTGAAAATTGTGTCTGCTCTTTAGTCAGCCATTGGTTGAACTCCTAGTTAGTGCTCTGCCCATACAGCTTTTCAGTGGTCAGCACTGAACCCTGGAAGTTCTTGATTCCATAGAGCCTGCATGCTAATGGAGTAAGGTAGACAGTAAAGACAAATTAGCAAATACTTACACCTCTCATATTGACCATTGTGCGTCAGGGAAATAGAGTGCGTGACTTGGATGTTGTGTGCACACCATCAGAAGGTGATCCTGCTGCTTCTTCAAGTGCCTCCACAACCTTTGTGCCTTAGCTGTAATCAGTATACGGAGAGGAGGGAGTCATTTTTGTTTTTCATCCTCCATATCATTAACTCTTTCTCCACATCTTGCATTTTTGTTAACTCTGTAGGTTTCAGTGGAGCCAGTCATTTAACAGCTCAGAATTTTGTCTTTGTTTTGGAGAATTGTCACGATTGTTGAGTGTAACATGGCTGTATCACAAGCACTTGCTGATTTTCCACCCTTGTGTTGTTTAATAACCTTTTTCCCAATTCAAAATCAAGACTCTTCTTTGGCTTTTGCTAACGCTACCATTAGCTCTTTTAGTGTTGTATTGGGAACCACGATACACTTCCCAGGGACGTTTCTGAAAGAAAAGGAAACAGCTGTGCTACAACACTCGAGACACATGACAAAAAGATTGGATTCTTTTGCCTACGAGCTGAATCATACGCTGTGAGACATTAAACTTTCTAGACAGAAAGTACAGTACGTGCATAAGCCAGCAACATAGGTATTTATTATGAGTATCAATACATACGTAGTATAGGTTGTATATGTGTTGTACCTTTTTACACACGACAGCGTCATCACTTTTCGGTAAAAGAGATATGAGATAAATGCTTTATGCGAAGAACTGTTGTGGTTGCTATGTCCACATTCGATCAGAATTTCCGAATTCCCTTAAAACCTCATGGGACCGTGGACGATTTTGCAGTCAGATGTTGCCAGGACAGATGTTACATGGTGTATCACTATGTTGTCAGGTTCTTAGCTGAAGACACAGTTAAGAAGGATGAAGGGATAGAGATAGGTCTTGGGTAGCAAATTTTCCCAGTACAATAGATCATTTGATTTCTTAACTGAAGCCTCCATGAGCATTGGGTGGTATAATTTTTAAAGTTATAGAATAATCCGTCATGAGAATTGAATGAAAGATTATCAAATTTTTATTTTTATGAAATGCTTATATTGGTTATAGTAGCCAACTTTCATTCCCCACTCCCAAAAGTGCCACTTGTTCGTTGTTTCTGGGCCTAAACTAAATTGTTAAAAAAGATTTGCTTTAACACCCTGAGGTTCAAATGAACTTCTTAGTAAAGTACTGTATTGATATCTGTTGTGTACTGGAACTCTTAGCAAGATCTGTTGTCTTCTGAAATATTATATTGCAGTTGTGTGGTACAAGTGGGCATGAAAAAAATCATGGACAGACAACTGAGGAGCTGGTAGCAAGGACTTAAGTAGAAAGCAAATGTTTTGAGAATTATGAAGGCAGCAAATGTCCACATATGCATGGCATACAATGGATGGATTGATGGATTGTGATAAGAGTTGTATGGGCCCCCAATAAAATGATTAAAAAAACAAAGAAATCATGGGAAAGTTCTGTTCTTTTAACTGCATTTGCTGGACTTTTTGAAGCTCTCGTACAATGTACAAATATGAGAGTGTAATTTTGTGTTGTACCTTCCATGTTAATGTTATACAGTCACATATTAATACATTGTATAACATATGAAGAATCCTGTAACAGACATGCAAACTGGAGGTACATGTGTGTGATTTCACCACGTTTCCCAATCATTTAATTCTTGCCTGTTCTATACACTTAAAAAGCTCTAAAGACTTTATTGCGTAAACATTGAACTGTTACTGCAAGCAGTTCAGCCCCACCCACTGTGCTGCTGGAGAAAATTGAGGCTATCAGTTTCTATTTGCGGGAGAACAACAGGGCTTTCTAATCCCATAAGGAGTTGCAACTTGAGAAACTCGGGGCAGTTCTACTCTGTCCTAGAGGGTCACTATGAATCGACATCAGCTCAATGGCCACAATGGCAGTGAGCTCCCTTTGGGCTCTGCGTGTACTTAAAACTGTAATTTGAACCCACCAGCCAGGCTGCAGGAGAATGAGGAAGATGTCTGTTCCCATAAAGATTTACAGCATCAAAAACCCTTTAGGGTAGCTCTGCTCTGCCCCTTAAGGCCACTATGAATCAGAATCAAATTGAATTCTATTTTAAGAATGAATAAATGGTGAGGGTTGCTTCCTTGTCTTCCTTCTTTTCTGTGATAATGCTCATTATTTTTCTAGACTTTGTGTCAAACAGATTTCATCCTATTACTGTTTCTTGTCCTTTATTCAAATCCAGTTTGAGTTCCTTTCATTCGAATTTTCCAGAATCACCTTGACCTATGTGAATTTCCATTTTAAATGCCTATCTCATGTTTGTGTCTACTTAGTTAAATACTTTCCCCCTCTCTAACTTCATAAATTTAGAACAGTCATTATGAAGCTTTGGTGTATGTATTGTAAGACTCTTGAAAAGTCCCTTAAATACAAAAACCAGAAATCTGGGGCTAAGTTTAAAAGTTTGTGTCCTACTTTGGATATTGTTGTTTTGCTTGACTTAAATTGCTATGTTCTTGTTTAGAGAAGGTAATGAAAAATAGTCTGTAAATAGTTCATATGGCACTATTACTTTGGGCAGTGTCAATAGGGCTTAAGGTGAAAAATTAGGGAGTTAATTTGTTTCAATTTTTTACTAAAAATTACATGCAGAAAAACTTCACTTACTGCATAACAACACTCATCTGTATATACATACAGATAAAGAAACTATAAAGATACTGTATAAAGAAACAGTAGATGATCGGTAAAATTAAGGCCAAGTGCTTTATTCAGAGTCCCTATAACCTTTACTCAGCCTGCTTATCATAAATTACACATTATTCAAATAAATTTGGCAATTTAGTTTGCATATCTTTTCCCACAAATAAGCTGTTTCAAAAGCAAAACAATAGCATGAAATCGCATATGATACTATGACCACTGTTAATTTTTAAAAAAACACTTTTTAGATAACATCCACATTTAAGTATATACCATTCAAAAAATGTTTTTTTTTGGGGGGGGGGGCATCACTGCCCTGAGGTGGTGGGAGTAGGAGGCCCAGCCTTTGCTCCGTGGAGCTGGAATCGAACCTCCATCCCAGTGGGCCGCAGTCCCGTGGACAACCACTACGCCACCGGGGCTCAGCCCTCAAAAAATGTTTTTTAATTTACTGAGTTGTGCAATCATCACAGTAATCTAGCATTAGAGCATTTCCATTCCTCATTGTGTTTCCTGGAACTCACTGATAGGTAACTACTAGTTACTACTAGTGACTCACTCTAGATTCCCTTTTCTGGATATTTCCTGTAAATGGAATAATAGGATATAGTCGCATGGGTTTGGCTTCATTTACTTAACATGTTTTTGAGGTTTATCCATATTATAGTGTGTGCATCATTTGTTTATGTTTATAATCATTGGGGGTTCTTACAACAATCTTATCACAATCTATACATCCATCCATTGTGTCAGGCACATTTGTACATTTGTTGCCATCATCGTGCTCAAAACATTTTCTTTCTACTTGAGCCCTTGGTATCAGCTCCTCATTTACCCCCTCCCCCCAACATCTCTCCCTCATGAACCCTTGATAATTTATAAATTATTATTTTTCATTTCTTACACAATGAGATGTCTCCCTTCACCCACTTTTCTGTTGTCAGTCCCCATGGAGGGGTTATATGTTGATCTTTGTGACTTGTTCGTCTTTTCTCCCCCACCTTTCCCTTCCCCTCCTGGTATTTCTGCTATCATTATTGATCTTGAGGGGTTTATCTGTCCTGGATTCCCTGTGTTTCCAGCTCTGATCTGTACCAGTGTACATGCTCTGGTCTAGCTGGATTTGTAAGGTAGAATTGGGATCATGATGGAGTGGGGAGAGAGAAAGCATAAAGAACTAGAGGAAAGTTGTATGTTTCATCATTGCTATACTGCACCCTGACTGGCTCATCTCTTCCCCACAACCCTTTTGTAAGGGGATGTCCAGCTGCATACAGTTGCACGTTAGGTCTCTTCTCCACACTCCCCCTCATTCACAGTGATAGATTTTTTGTTCTTTGATGCCAGATACCTAATCCTGTTGACACCTTGTGATTACACAAGCTGGTGTGCTTCTTTCATGTGGCTTTGTTGTTTCTCAGCTAGATGGCTGCTTGTTTATCTTCAAGCCTTTAAGACCCCAGACACTATATCTTTTGATAGCCGGGCACCATCATCTTTCTTTACCACTCTTGCTGTGTACCCATTTTGTCTTCAGCAATCGTGTTGGGAATCTGAGCATCATGGAATGTCGGGTTACTAGAACAAAGTGTTCTAGTACTTGAGGGGGTACTTGATTAGAAGCCCAATGTCCATCTGCTACCTTGATATTTAACCTATAAATATATGCACACAGATCTATTTCCCTATTATATTTATACTTACATATGTACATGCCTGTATTTAGACCTCTGTAAATGCCCTTTGCCTCCTTGTTCATTCCTCTATTTTATTTTCCTCTAGTCCCACTATCATGTTTGGCTTTCATTTGGGTTTCAGTAATTCCCATGGTTACATTGTCCGTGATCAGGCCCCACCAGCCATCCCATGCCTTCAGCCATCATTATTTTCTAAACACTTTCTATTTGATTCCTTGCTATCAGCTCCTCTTTTCCCACCCTCATGACCCCTTGATAAATAATAAATTATTATTTTCATATCTTATAAGTGACTGCTGTCTCCCTTCCCCCACAGTTCTGCTCATTTGTTTTTGTGATGTAAGTGGGATGGTGCATTTGGAGTTTTTTCCACCAGGCTAGACTGTTAATCAAGCTTTGTATTTAGATTCTGAAAAGATTGTGTAACAGGGTCCAACAAAAAAAATGGCGAATTTGTAGCAGACAAGGGAATGGTCTTGTCACCATGACAATGCACCTGTTCATGCAACCATCTCAGTGTGCCAGTTTTTGGCAAAAACCAGCATGCCTCTCTTGCCTCATGCTCCTTACTCAGCTCACCTTGCTCGGGGTGGCTTATTTTTGTTTCCCCAAGTGAAGAGGGACTTGAAAGAACAGTGATTTTCTTCTAGCCTTAGGACCAAGTATGTCTTATTGCATCCTCACACTAACTTTGTACCTGATGTGGGGATAGATTGTAGGGTTGGCAGCAGGGCATTCCAGCTTATACTCCTGCTTCTTGTGAAGGGCTTTTTCTTGCCCCGAGTCTTGCAGCATTTGTTGTGCAAGTTGTTGTTTAAGATGCTCATTACTGATTGCTACCTAGAAAGAAACATATCTTAAGGCAATTGGGGTAATTTAAAAGTAAACACTTCGTAACCTCAAATACAAAATAGCACTGTTACTAGTCCTTGATATGACATCTCAGACGACTACTAACTTGTTGGTATGGATGAAAATTCACTAAACTGCCTCTCACTAGACTCTGGATGGAGTGTGATGGTATAGTAGGTAGGTACTCAGTTGCTAATCAAAAGGTCCAAAGTTAGAACTCACCAATACTCCTATGGGAGAAATAAGGGGCACCTTGCTTCTGTTAAGATTGATAGCCTTAAAAAAAAAAAAAAAGATTGTTAACCTTGGCAACCCAATGGAACAGTTCAACTCCTACGGGGTGGTTATAAGTTGAAATTAATGGGAATGAGATTTGAGGTTTAGGAAGAGTGAAGCTGTGTGATAATAACTTTCCTAGCCTTTTCCTATATCCAGTCACATTTTGCTTCATGAAATAGAGCTTATTGATGGAAACAAAACCTGACAAAACTATCTGCATTTCACTTTGCTCAAAGTTTTTATAAGAAAACTTAGGAATTATTTTTTACTTGAGCACTTTCTAAAAAAGAAGACATCACATTTTTATTTCTTGTTGGTTTTTTTTTTTCTTGTCAGAAAACAGCAGTGAAAGATGAAAGTTTAGGGGAACAGTAGAGGTAATACCTCTGAAGAGGAATTGTCCCAGTAAGTGAATTTCTATTGACAGATAGCAGGGGGATCTTAGGAGCAGCACGTACAGGTCTCTTAAAATTTGTGGAATTGCATTTAAAAGGAGGATTACAATGTTCTTAGATGATTACTTATATGAAATCTGTGATTGCTCTGGAAATCTTGTATGCCAGTCTGTTTGCCAGCAGTAGATCTAAAAAGATTCTATACCAGGGGAGATTCGCATTTTTTTCACTTAATAATACCAATCCTGGAGACATGTCATTGCTTTTTAACATAAATAAAAGAAGAACGTTGGCTGAGCCCTGGTGGCGTAGTGGTTGTGCGCGGGACTGTGGCCCACTGGGTTGGAGGTTCAAATCTAGCAGCAAGGTTGAGCCTCCTACTCCCATCACCAGAGGGCAGTGATGCCCCCAAAACAAAACAAAACAAAAAAAAAGAACGTCATAGAATTAATAAAATAGTAGAGATACTGTAACAATGTGGTCTTAGAAGAAGGCCATACCATTGAAAATGATAACTGGATCTGGAAATAATTTTCCAGGACAGTAATTGTAGTGGTGCTGAAAAATCAAACTGAGGAAGTATAGGTTAAACAAAGAAAAAATCCCAACAGATTCAACAGAAGGGAAAACTGGAGTTTAATGAGATAAAGCAAGAAACTAATAGTACATCTACAGAATTAACATTAGAAGCAGTAAAGGTCTAAACGCTGCAGTCAATAAGGGAGCACAGACAAAGATGCTACTGAGAGGATAAGGTATCACATATGAAAGATAGGAAATGTAAAGCTACCTAACATATATCATTTCTCAAAAATGCAAAACCCCAAGACCTGAAATTATGAAAAAAAAATTAGAGAAAATTTATTGAACAAAATATATGTGTATGCAAGTGTCCATTTTCTGGGAAGAAAAAAATACAACCTAAAGGAGAGCCTTACAATCCTAATCTAGTAATATCTTAAAAGCAAAAGATAAAATATTAATACCATACATATATCCAGGCACAGAAAATAGACTTCTTACAAGGAAATTGTAGCAATTCAATTTTTTCAGATTGCAAGGGTATATTTCAGCTCATGTAAACTAAATGAATTCACTAAAAATTATGATAGAGTAGTAACTCATCTCTAAGAGTGGCTTGCATCTTTTGCGTAAATTTGTTTTGTCTCACCTCTCTTTCCTTTCTTTTATTTATCTTATTCAAATTCTGCTTTAGAAAATTGTTAGATAATGATCGCATATGTGAAAATATTGGAGCAAGCTAATTCATCATTGTACTGTATAGTAGCAAAACATTGATGATAACTTGGCTAATCCCATGGGAGTGGTTCAATAATAATATGACCATACATTGAAATACTACAAAGTTGTATTAATAGTGATGTACTAGAAATATATTTACTGATATGGTAAGATGTAGGAGTGAAAAAGGCAGATTTTATAATAGTATTTTTCTTAGAACAATTGCATGGTAAATACAAGAAAATTCTGACATGTCATACTGTCAACAGTTGCCTTTTTTTTCATTGTACAACAACAATAAAACACGCTTGTTAGAGGAGTCTATACTTCAAATAAATTTTCCACAATGCCAAAATACTATTTATTTCTTCCCCAAGCCTTTGGTATTTAGATGAAGCATAAAAGGGGGAAAGTAGGAAAAAATTCCCATAAAAATAAGCAGTGGGGTTATGCTTTACATTATATCACGCTTAGCATCCAGAAGGCTGTTAATTTCTTACATACTTTTTAAATTTTCATTCATATTTTCACATGCACTTCAAACACTACCGGTCCTAATAAACATGAATGAATGTTTAGGAAATAAAAGCACTATATATCCTTTAAAAAAAAAAAAAGCAGTAGGCTTTAACTATTGAAGAAGAAAATGGAACTATTCATAGTTATGTCTTCAAGAAACTTGTAGTCTCTGGGGGAAAAGATTTGCGAAAAATGCAATAAGTATTGTTACTAGTTGATTTCAACTCAGGGTGATTTTATAGACAATAAATAAATTATGTGGTAGACAAATATGAAGTGAATGGAAACCAAAGAAGGAATAGAAAATTCTTTGCAGAAGTAGTGGTGGGATAGAGGGTGGATCAGGACTAAATAACTGGTCAGGAAAATACCCTTGAGTTAACACTCAAAAAAACAAAACCCACTGCCACCAAGTCTATTCCTAGTAAATTGCAGTACTATCTAGGCTTTTAGAAAGTGTAAATCTTTAATAAAGAAGCATGTAGTTGGGGAAACCAATTGCAATGATCTATGCATTAACATCCCCCCAACCCCCCCCCCTCCACCCAGGGTGATGTACAAGAGAAACTCAGGTGACAGGAGACAGTGGATGGTGTATGATATGAAAATAATAATTTATAATTTATCATGGGTTAATGAGAATGGAGGACAGAGGAAAAAATGAACTGTTACCAAGGGCTCAAGTAGAAGAAAAAGTTTTGAAATGGATGATGGCAACTTAAGTAAAAATGTGTTTGACATAATGAATGTATGAATTGTTGTAAGAGCACCAATAAGATGATTTTAAAAAACAAGCGTATAGTCTCATCTTTTTCCTTCTGAGTTGTTGGTCACTTGTGGTGAACAGCTCAGTGCCTAATATACAATGCTGCCAGAGCTCCTCATATGAATACGTAGTAGAACAGTATTACAAGCCAAATGAGTTGCTCAAGTATAGAGGAAGAGGGCTCTTATGGAACTATAGGAAATCTTGTGTGACAGTTGGGTATAGTTAGGGAGAGTGAAGCAGTGGGGAGGAAAACTAGGCCCAGATCATTGAAGTGCTCTTCACACTAATGCTGAGGACTTTCATAGACCGTTGAGTGTCAAGCAAAGGACCTAAAGAATGGTTTGGCATTTCAGAAAGATCGTTCCTGGGATTAGAACTCGATGCAGCAAAACCATTTTAATAATAGAACTTTTGCCATAACCCAGGTAACAAAGGCTTAAATCAGAGACAGTGAATGTGGACAGTTTGTTATTGTTAGCTTCTGTGGGATTGGTTCTGACTCCTCCCGACACATATGCAACAGAACAGAATAATACCTGGCTCTGCCCACCCTCACAGTTGTTATGTTTGAGGCTGTTGAGGCCACTGTGTCAGTCCTTTTGATTGAGGGTCAGCTTATTTTTTGCTGGTTCTCTAACCAGCATAATGTCCTTCTCCAGGAAATGATCTCTTCTTCGTAGCTTAAAAAAATCACTGCCATCAAGTCTGTCCTGATGCATAGTGACTTTATAGGACAAAGTAGATCTGCCCTTGTGGGTATCCAAGACGATTCACTCTTTACCAGAGTAGAAAAACTTCATCTTTTTCTGGTGGAATGGTTGGTAGTTTTGAATCCAACACATAACTGGATGTGAGAAATGAGGAAGGTGTTTAGAATGACACAGATTTATTTATTTATTTATTTATTTGGTTTTTTGGCATCACTGCCCTCAGGTGGTGGGAGTATAGCGAGGTAATTTTAAATTGTTGCGTCAGTTCACCAAAAATGGTAATAAATATTTTTTTAAAAGGCACATTTGAGATGTAGGAATAGATGAAACAAGTGGTTTCATTTGTGTTTAAACGGAGTTTGAGGAGGTTGTGGGAACTCTGGGTAAATACAGTTTGACAGCATTAGGAAAGCTCAGGGAAGGCGATCTGAGTTGAAGGTAGAGGTATGGCTTCTTCTCAACATCTCATCCTTAGGGAGACAAGGTAATGTATAATTAAGTAGCTTGATAAATTTACCTTCTCAACTTCCTGCTTGAATTATGGTGCTGTTGAAGGATATTGAAAGTACCATGAACTGCTAGAAGAACAACCAAATCTGTCTTGGAAGAATTACAACCGGAATGCTCCTTACAAATGCAGACGGTGAGCTTTTTACTCATGTATTTTGGACTTGTTAATTAGGAGAGATCAGTCCCTGGAGAAGGATATCATGCTTGTGAAATAGAAGAGCACAGGACAAAAAGGAAGATTCTTGACAGATGGATTGATAAGTGACTTAACATTGGCTTCCAGCAGAACACCAATTGTGAGCATGGCACAGGACCAAGCAGTAATTTTGTTTTGTTGTATATGTGACTTGGTGTCGCCTGACATTTATTACTTTATTCAAGGAACTTTGACTAAATGTCTATTTGTTTCAAATTCTATGCTAAGTCTGAAGCATATAAAGATACAAAATATGGCGTTAACTGTTGAGAAGGATATAGACACAAAATAGTTTCAATATGCAACTGACCACTGCTGGGCTTGTTCCAGTAACTCGGTTGTATGTTGGTACTGATGTAAGTTGCACACCTCTTTTCCCCCCTTCTCTTTTTAAATTTTCATTATTGCCTTTTGTTGTCAGCATTTTCATAAATCTGATTATCTGACTTATTTGGGTGTTGGAAATACATATAAATTTACAGGTTTATTTCAATACACAGCAATACATGAATCATAAGAACTTACTCTGACTAAATACGACATTGTTGGCATTTTGTCCGTTGTGAGACTAACTCCACTTGTGGAAAGTTTTGGATCATCTAGATTACTTTTGGGAATAGGAATAGCATATCTAGGAAGGAGTCTAGTGAGAATTTCCTGTGTGGTCCTTTTCTTTTTTTTCTTCATGTATTTTGTGGTACCATCTCTCTGCCTCCCAAATCTGCCTGTCCATGTTAGCAGAGTGATCAGTGTCTAGGCTTATGTGTTTAAACAACTAAAGCTTCTGATTTAGCTTAGAAAACAAAATCTATATGACAGTGTCTAAGCATAAAATTAAACATTTATGAGTGAATATCTGAGGTGATAGCATGAACAAATTACATGCTGCAACATTGTGTGTAGTGCTTATGTGAACAAGTTGTAAGAAAACAAAAAATAGTTGTAAGGTTCATATTTTGAATACTTAAGTTACAGACTATCTGTGATGAGGTCATTATTGTGAGAATGATAAGCAGAGAAGGCTATTAGGCTAGAGAAGAAGTTTAACTGCCTTAGTCTCGAAGTACAGGGCAAGATTTGTTGATGTCAGCTGTTTTTTGTGTGTTTGTTTGTTTTTTCCAGGAAAGATGAGTAGGATTTAGGAAAAGATGGGGAAAATAATCTGGAAAGGGGAGGCATCATTAATTAAGATATGAATAGCTGGGGGGGGGGGGAGTAGGAAGCGTGGGAGAGAGTTATCAAAAAAATTAGCTCTCCCCTCCCAATTGTGATAGGTGAATATTTACAAAGTAGATCCTTCCATTTTATACACATTGTATTTCAACTCATCCATTCCAATCCTTTGTACTGTTTCCTTCCAGTCTTCTTCTTTCCATTCCTACTCTTCCCCCTCTTTTCTATTCTTACCCAGTGGTAAATGCTACTCTTTTGATGTTAAATAGTTGATGATTGTAACACAGGGATGAATTCTGGTGGGGTGATGGTTACACTGTGGGCATGTGGTCGGCAGTTCGAAACCACCAGTAGATTTGAGGGAGAAGGACTAGACTTTCTACTCCTGTAAACAATTGCAGTGTCAGAAACGCCACAGGGTGCTTGCTATGAGTCAGCATTGACTTGATGACAATGAAAAAAAATTTTTTTCACGAGGGTGAGTTCAGTGTCAGTCATAAAGAGTGACTAATGGGCCATAGGCTTAGAGATTCTCCAGTCTCTGTCCTGCTAGAAAGCCTGGTTTCATATGATTTGAGGTTATTTTCTACATTTTTCTCCTACTCCATGCAGGACCTTCTGATGTGTTTTTCAGAGCAGATGGATGCAATCTAGATTTTCTGGTCTAAGGGTTGTAGAGACAAGAGTATGGGTGATTGATCCATTAGTCCATTGGTCTAATTGTTTCCATGTGACTTTCCATTTCCATCACTCTTCTTTCCAAAAAGAGGGCATCAGGAATGGTAGGAGATAAAACTGGAGAGGACATTGGCTCATGAACAGAATTATAGGCTTCGGGTAGGAGTATGAATTGAGGACCATTGAAACACATTTAATTGGGAAGTGACATAGAACAAGTGACTGAAGCCCTGAAAGTTATCAGCCAGGCAAACTAGCAATGGTCACAGAGTTCGAGGCAAAAGACACACTTTCTCAGTAATAGCCAAGTATGAAATAGTGGATCTCTCTCTCCAGGTTATTTCCAGTTATTATTAATGAGTCTCTAGGTCACTGGTTCTCAACCTTCCTAATGTCGCAACCCTTTAGCACAGTTCCTTATGTTGTGGTGACCTGCCAACCACAAAAATTATTTTCATTGCTACTTCATAAGTGTAATTTTGCTACTGTTATGAATTGGGTGACTCCTGTGAAAGGGTCATTCGACACCCAAAGGGGTTGCAACCCACAGGTTAATTGCTTGCTTATAACTGATAGATTGGAGGTTGGAGTCCACTGAACGGTGCTTTGGAAGAAAGAGCAGTTAGTTCTGTTATGACCTAAATGGGAACATTGAGCTGAAATCTACCCAACTGCAACTAGCTTATTATTCGAGTAGAATGTAAAGAGAAAAACATAAAGATTAATGAGAGTGATAGTCTGAGGGAAGATCATAGAGTGTCTTTTGTCATACTGAAGGGCTTGAACTAAAATCACCTTATCACTCAGGTGCAAGATGGATTCAGGCCTCATGTAGATAAAAGGGAGGCCCAGTGGTATAATGGCTACAAGTTAGACTGCTAGTCCAAGTCAGCGGTTTAAAACCACCAGCTACTCCAATGAAGAAGGATGACGCTTTCTATTCTTGTAAACACAATCTCAGAAACCCACAGGGGCAGTTCAGTCCTGCCTGTAGCGTTGCCACGAGTGAGAATCTGCTTATGTAGTTTACCATATATACATATATATATGTGAAAACCATGTTTTTCACATTTTATAATGCAGTTTTGTAGGCAATTAGGTGCCTCGGCGGATATTTGGATCTACTTTTACTAGAGTGTATATGGTAGTTAAGTACTTGATTTAATGAAGATAGAGAATATACTTACTTTGTCATTTTGAATATGTAAAAATACCTTTTTAAGATCTAGATAATAGTTGATTTGTTGCTAAAGAATTGTTGCATTATTAGTGTTAAACCATACCAAGAATAGTACCTCTGGAGATTAAATAGTACCTCTGTCAAACCATACCAGAGGATAGTACCTCTGGAGCTTAAATTGTTCTCTTGTGTTTATTTGAGTTCATTTAATTGTGATAAATTTAAAATTGATATTTTCATATGTATTTGTGATGGTTCTTCATGTAAAGCATTATTGGTTCTTAATTTACTCACAAGAAATTTATTTCAGAAAAATTTATTTATTTATTTTTTGGGGGCATCACTGCCCTCAGGTGGTGGGAGTAGGAGGCCCAGCCTTTGCTCCATGGAGCTGGAATTGAACCTCCATCCCAGTGGGCTGCAGTCCCGCGTACAGCCACTACGCCACCAGGGCTCAGCCCTACAAAAATTTATTTTTAAGAAGTCTATTTTTTACATAAAAATCAATGCTATATTGATTATTTAATTTTTAAAAGTCTTTATTGGGGGCTCGTACAGTCTTTATTGGGGGCTGTTATTGCAATCCATCCATCCATCCATTGTGTCAAGCATATATGTACTTATGTTGCTATAATCATTTTCAAAACATTTTCTATCTACTTGAGCCCTTGGTATCAACTCATTTTTTTTTTTCGCTTTCTCTATCCTCCTTTCCCCATGAACCCTTGAAAATTTATCACAGTTTTTTTTTCATATCTTACACTGACTGGTGTCTCCCTTTCCCCGCTTTTCTGTTGTCCATCCCCTCCGGTGGGGTTATATGTAGATGATTGTGATCGGTTTCCCCTTTCCTCCCCTGACCCTTTCCCTTCCTCTCCTGGCATCACTACTCTTATGATTGGTCCCCAGGAGTTTATCTGTCCTGGATTCCCTGCTTCTTGTCCTTTTCATTTATACCAGTGTACAATGCTCTGGTCTAGCTGGATTAGTAAGCAGAATTGGGGTCATGATGGGAAGGAAGTATTAAAGAACTTGAGGAAAGTTGTATGTTTCATCAGTGCTATACTGCACCCTGACTGGCTTCTCTTTTCCTTGTGACCCTTCTGTAAGGCGATGTCCAATTGTCTGCAGATGAACTCTGGGGTCCCACCCTCTAGTCCACATTGATAGGAGTTTTTGTTCTGGGCCTTTAAGGCCTGACACCTGATCCCATTGAAACCTCATGATCACATGGGCTGGTGTGCTTCTTCCATGTGGGCTTTGTTGCTTCTGAGTTAGATGGCCACTTGTTTATCTTCAAGCCTTTAAGACCTCTGACACTCTTATCTTTTGATAGCCAGGCACCGTCAGCTTTCTTCACCACATTTGCTTATACACCCATTTTGTCTTCAGTGATCACGTTAGGAAGGTGAGCATCATAGAATGCTGGGTTATTAGAACAAAGAAAACGTTCTTGTGTCAAGGGAGGACTTGAGTAGACACCCAATGTCCATCTGCTACCTAGTACTTTAACATATAAATAGATGTTCATAGATGTATTATCTAACTTTATAGATAAATATATTTACATATGTGCATGCCTATATTTAGACCTCTGTAAATGTTCTTTGCCTCCTAGTTCTTTGCTCTATTTCCATTTACTTTCCTCATGTCCCACTATCATGTTTGGTCTTCATTTGGTTTCAGTAATTTCCTTGGTTACATTGCCCTTGATCAAGCCCCACCAGGCATCTTATACCTTCTTCACCATTGATTTTAGATCAGTTGTTGTTCCCGTGTCCCTGGGGTTGGTTGACATCCCCTGTCTTCCCCTCTTCCATGGTGCCCCCCTCCCAACAGCCAGAGTCCCATTGTTTTCTCCTCTGGTTTGTTTATCCTGCCTATCTTATCTAGGTAGACGTGCAGAGACAGTAAAAAGCACGAAAAAAAGACAGCAAAACAAAGCAATAAACCACAACACCCCCCAAAAAAAACAACCCCCCCCCCCAAAAGTCTATAATTAGTTCCAGGTCTGTTTGTTCACCTTGAGGAGTATTTTTCATTCGAGTCTGCTGGGGTGCCACACTCTGACCCCAAAGTCTATTTTTGGTCTTCCCCAGGGACATCATTGCTTTGCTACCCTCGCTGCTCTATTGCATGCCTTTAGTGTTTCGCCCTGTTGTGGTGGGGTCAGATCAGACACAATTCCCACACTGTGCTTCCAATTATTTAATTTTTAATTCTTAAATTTTTTTTTTAATTTTTAAAATGCCAAGTAAGATCTCACCTGGTTTATGCAAAGTTACTTTTGAGATTCTTTAGAGAGAATTTTGTTTTTGTGTATTCTTTAATTACGAAAAGTACTTTCAATGAAACAATTTTGATTATATGATACAAGTTAATGACTACTGCAAGCATAATTTAGTTTAGACTAGATACAGTCAATGTTTCTTTTTAGTGTAGATATTTAAAAGTTATTATTTACCCTTCATTTTCATCTTGAGAATCAAGTACCCTTCTTTGGTAAAATAGTCTCTGAAATATAAAAAAGTCAGCAAGAAAATTTTAAAACAGCATTTTAGGAACATTAAAATATGAAAATTTTATGGATTTAAAAATTACCTGACTTAATATCTGATTAAACCTAAAAGTATTCACCAGAATACTACCTATAAAAGTTAAAATTTTTAATAGAAAATTTTAGTAGAAATAGTGTACATACTATGAAATTTGTGAAAAATAAGTATCAACCTAAAAGAGCAAGCAAACCCATTTCTTTTTTGGGGGGTATATCACTGCCCTGTGGTGGTCATGGGAGCTACCCAACCTTGCTCCTGGAGAGCTGCTGCTGGATTTGAACCGCCAACCCAATGGGCCGCAGTTGCGCACACAACCACTACACCACTGGGGTTCAGCCCCCATTTCTTTTTATTTAGTTCTGACCTGTGGTTACCCCAAATACTACAGAGAACTGTTCTATAGACTTTTCTTGGCATTGATCTTTATAAAAGCAGATCACTAGACCTTGGTCTTGTGACTTTTCTGGGTGGCCTAGGAGTGTGAAAAACATTAGTGCTCCTCAGGGATCTTCCTTATCACCTTACTCCCTTGATTCCCCCTCCCCCCCCCCACTGGTAAAGATTTATTACAAGTTCTTTCAGAGAGGGTTCATGCATTTATAAATACAAGTATGTGTCATGTAACTTCCATGATATGTACTGTCAAACAGAACTTTCCTGTTATGTGGACATTGTGTGAATTCCTGAGAGCTTGCTTCCAATAGTTCTCTTTATGCTGATAGTGACTGTTAGTATGGCCTTGTGTTTTTAATTCATGATTTCTCTTAAGTGGCTATTTTCATCTACTGCTTTTTTCTATATTTAGTTTATATATTTAATAAACATTTTAAATTATTGGTTTAAATTTACTTATTTTATGATATATCTAATAATTTAATGTTTTAAATTCTTGGTTTAAACTCAACATTCTACATCTACAGTCTGGAATGAAAAAGAAATCAGTTGAATTGAAGTATTTGCTATTCAAATCACATATCTATTTATGGCTTTCTGAGCAGTAGAATTCTAAAGCATTCTATATTTCTGAGGTCATAGTCAGCAGAGCTATTTTCTTTTTTGTTTGAACTTTTATTAGCAGATTGGAAAACTAATTATTAAGTCATTCTAAAAATGATACATCAGTGGATGTATCATTGAAATTCCATTATTTAATTTGGGCATGTTTCTTAGAACGACACTTGATTAGAATCATACCTTTGAAGTTCCTTCAGGTTTTTAATCTCCAAAGTGAGCTATAATCCTATGTGGTGTTCTGAGAGTTAATAAGATATATGTAAAACTGTTCTATAAACTATAAAACTCTGTATGTGTAAGAATCATTATTAAACATATGCCTACCCATGTGACTTTCTTAGTAATTTTGCTGCTTTACAATGTGAAAAAAAATCAAACTTTTCACCTTGTATTTTAATTTTTCCACTAATTCTCAGCCTAATAATACATTGATTATAGTCAGAAGTTTGAATTCTACTCTGACTCATTCTCTAGCATCATATTTTAAAATGAGGGCCGGTCTACAGGCTTTGTGTGAAAGGAAGGAGGTGGGATGAGGTGAGTGTTGGGGCAGGGGGAGGTATCAAGGTAACCGGTTTTCAAATAAAAATCTTACTCTTAATTTCTTACATATTTCTGAAAGTAATCTGGTTTATGTGGCCCTATGATAGAAATACATTTTTAAAATTAGGCTTAGAATTTGGTTATAAAAAGAACCTATTCAATTTCTTATGCTTTATATACATTTTGGGGGGATGACTCAATAAAAATTAATCTGCATTATGTTTGTTAATTTTAGAAATTTTGGACTCTACTAAAAGTGTCTGCAAGTCAGGTTCTTTTGAAGAGGGAATTTCTAGTTGGGTTTATTGTGCTTGGTTTGTTGTTTTTTTTTTTTTTGTGGGCATCACTGCCCCTGGTGGAAGTAGGAGGCCCAGCCTTGCTCCTGGAGAGCTGCTGCTGGATATGAGCCACCCACCCTGTGGGCCGCAGTCCCGCACTCAACCACTTTGCCACGGGGACTCAGCTCATGCTTGTTTCTTATATAGCTTATTATAAAGTGAATTTTAGCTTAGTTCAGGGAAATATGATTATATATTAATAACATACATTTTAAATATGTGAAATCTGGGTTACTAAGTATAATATTTTGTTACTAAGTATAGCATTAGTTAACTATGACAGTTTTACTATAAAATAAGAAGAAAAATAAATCCTATAACGTGCAAATATTCTTAACCTTTTCCTAGTTTCACTTAAGGTTACTGTGGGTCAAATGGACTTGACAAGTGTGAGTTAACGAATGAGTAAGACATATTACTGTGTATTGCACTCTATGCTTAAATTCTTGTAAGATTTTTTTAAGAATTAGAATTTAAATACTTTTATCAGCCCTGTCTTAATCATTTTAATACCTGAGATCATCTGTGTGTTCTATTAGTGACTGGTCACTATACAGGTAACTCGAGAGTTGATGCCATCTGAATAGTTGGTCCCATGCACACTATTAGGAGTATTGTCTAACTACATCAGTTTTCTGGAAGGGAGGTCTATGAAGCAGAAAGAAACCTAACTCTAAATACCATGTCTCCTCCATAACTCCCAATAAACTTAACTTTATTTTAAAATAATTACTGATTTCATATTTTCAGAACAGAGAAACTAAAAAAATAGAGACTGTTTAATGAGGGAATAACTTGAAAGGTTAAAAAAAAAATTACACTGAAAGCATTAATTTGAAATTGTCTTCATGAAGAACCAGTCTCTGGGGAACCAGATCTAGAATCCAGAACAGTTCATGTCTGCTCCGTGATTAGCACGGAAGTAGGAGAGAAGCACAGCTCTTAGTGATCAACAGACAGAGTACATCTCTACCATCATTTTCAGATTTATGGAGCCACATCAAAGAACCCTTTTTATGCTGTCATCTTTCTCTCTGCATATTCGGGACACCACAAATTATTCTCTAATCTGGGAATGGAAGATTTCAGATAAGTAGCAAAAAGAAAAGCTATTTTTCTTTAATTTTCTTTGGTGCTTGTCTAGCATAAAGCTACAAGCAAATATGATTATCTCTGCAAGGAGTTTTTTACCATAAGACATGAAGTAGAAACTATGTAGAAACTTCATCTTTTATCACCTTATCTGTTTAATCCAGTAATCTGGCAAAATTTGGTTCCTATGATTCTCTGCTTTGGTGTTCTTTGACAGCAAGACTAATGTGAATGTCAAATGTTCCTCACTTGAACTTGAGTACTCTATAGCTTGCTAGCACTTCAAACATTTCATTGTAAGGATCTCTTGATCAGAAGTGGAGTTTACATCCTGTGATCTAAAGACTAGGTTAGAATATTTTGTACTAATAGTCGCAGACTGCTATTAAGTTGGGGGTTCCATTTTTGTGAGTGATAGCTCGTATCATTGTTAATGGAATAGAACAGAAAATGTGAATAGATTCACAAAAGCTGTAGTGATTATAAGTTAAATTGCCTCCACAATAAATAAATTAATTTGTGTTCTTGGTTCTACTGTAAATGCCTTATTATGTTTTGCATTTGAAAAGTTTGAAAAAAAATTTTTTTACCCCTAAACAGGGCTTTAGAGCTGTTCTCTTTTAGTCAAGGGGTCAGCAAGTTTGAGATGGAAGGGCCATCCCAACCTCACAATTAGAAAATTATTGGAGAGCCATAAATATATTTTTTACAAATGAAATCACCATTATCTGAATCATATCCTTGAAAACTTTTCAGTTTTACCTAAGAGTCACATGTGTGTGACTTGAAAGCCACAGTTTTTTTGACTCTTTTCTACCCAATTTAGGTGGAGGTTAAACTTAGATCAAAACACAAAGCTAGGCTGAGCCCCGGTGGCATAAGTGGTTGAGTGCAGGACTGCGGCCTGCGGGCTTGGCAGTTCAAATCCAGCGGCAGCTCTCAGGAGCAGCACTGGGTAGCTCCCTTGACCATCAGGTGGCAGTGATGCCCCCTCCCCCACCCCACCCAAAACAAACAAACAAACAAACAAACAAAAAACACATATCTATAGAAGCACTCGGTATTACTTTCTGACCAGATGTTAGATAGATTTAAGCACCGTAAGGGAAAAGGGAAGAAGAAAAAACCTAGTTATTTATTGCTATGTAATGAAATAAACCAAATCTGAAAAACAGGCATTTTATTGTACTCATGGATTCTGTATTTCAGGAATTCTGATGGGGCATATTGTTGCTCCACATTGTCTGGAGTCTTAGCTGGGAAGAGTCACGTGGTAGCTCATGGTGACTCTCCACCACTTGAATGATGGAGTTAGTGTCCTTGCTTTTTCACTCACACGCATGATGCCTGAGCTGTGATCACTTGAAAGCTGGGACTAGAACTTGATCACTTGCATGTGACTTCCATTGGCTGGAGCTTCTCACATAAAGGCAGATGGGTTTCAAGAAGTGTCAGGAGAGAGCGAGTATTGTAAGAGAACTAGGCAGGAGTTGCTTGGCTTTTTGTGACCTAACTTCAGCAGCCATCTAGCACCACATCCATTGCACTATTTTCATTGTAAATGAATATCTAACGCCAGCCTAAATTGACGAGGAAAGGAATTATTATGTGTCTCTTCCTGGGGTAAGGAATCATGTGGTGTAGTAGGTTAAATTTAGTTGGGCTCTTAACTGGTAGGCAAACCCACCAGCCACTTGATGGGAGGACGATGACATTGTCTGCAACAGTCCTGAAAACCTTATGGAGTATTCCTGCTTTGCCCTATAGGCTTGCTTAGAGTCAGAAGTGACTCAGGTGGTGGTAGATCTGTGTCTTGATAGCATTTGTGGCAGAGGCACTTTGCAGATTGTGGGATGAAGGCTCTAACAGTGTCCACTTTGGTAAATACAGTTTTCTATGATTTGCTGAATATCTTGTTTCCTACCAAATATCTACACTTGACCATCCACAATCACTTTAAATAGAATGTAACTAAATGGAAGCCGACCAGTAAACCCTTCTTTTCAAGCACTGAGTGGGTTTGAACCACCAACTTTTAAGCCTAAAACAATTTGTACCACTTGGGGACCTCACTAAAAGGTATCTCATCCTCACTTCTGTCCCTTTTTCTCCCTTTGTACCACTTCACACTTGAGAAAACTGTCTTAATGGTAGTGCCTGCGTTATCCAGCGATTCAAGCCAGATTGCCTTTTCGTGATAAGTCAGGTAGATATTTGAACATGGTTTATCCTCCCAAGTGTTCCTGAAATTCATATTTATTCCTATCCATTTTCACTGCTTTAATTCAAGGCATTATTTTTAACACATTTTTCAGTTAATTCTTAACTACATGAAATGTGGATTTAAAAATCACATAACTGGTTTTGAAAAATAGACCTCAAAATTTATGCCTCCTAAATAATTCTTTTTTCCCCACAGTAATCTACTAATAGAGGCAATTTCTTCTAAATTTAGAAATATTTTTACATCATCACATTTGATCCAAAAGACCATTTTTAATTCACTTGTATAGATTTTTGTCATGTGGATTTTGATAACATTTTTATAGCCGACATTACAGGCACTTCTGAGAATCTGTCCTTCGAACAGTGCTTGTTTTTGTAGTTAAAGAATGGTTGCAGCACTACTGAAGTTAAGAACTTCTGTTTTATAGTCTTAATACCATTTTCAGTCTTGGCTCCAAACAGCTTAGATTAATTGGTATTTAGAATCCAATTCCCCTTCTAGAATTTTCCTGTTGTAAGGTTATTCATTTAAAACAGTGGTGGAGAATCTTGACTTAAAGGCCATGTGAGATCTTATGTCTAAAAATTCAACACCAGCTAACATCAGATGCCTTACCAAAGAAAATCAGGAGTGAGTTATTCACATTAGGGCTGAGTTAAATAACTATTTGACCAGTATGACCCTCGAATGATGTTATGAATATCCAAATGATCCTTGGCAGAAAAAAGATTCCTCATACTTGACTTAAAAGGCGGAGGCAGACAGAAGAGTACCATTTAGGTCCCAAATTCCACTCTTAGATGTATACCCCCATGACACTTAAAAGTAGTGATGTGAACAAAACAAAAGGTAGAAATAACCCATATTCCCATCAACCTGTAAGTAGTTAAGATGTGGTAGATGTACAGAATTGAATATTACTCCACCGTTAGTAAAAATGAAGTCCTGATACATGGCACAAGATGAATTAACCTTGAAAATATTATGCTGAGTGAAATATCATTAACAAATGCTCTATGATTTTACTAATACTGAAACTACAGTCAAATATATAGCAATCAGTTTAGTCATGGTTATCAGAGGCAAGAGGAGACTCGATTTAGATAGCATTGAGTTTCTGTTTTTGAGGATGGGAAATGTAGCAATTGACATTGGTGATGGCTGATATGATTGATCTTATTGAATTGCATAAGTGTAAAATGTTGAATAGCAGGTGTTTGAGTACCCATTTCTTTATAGTAATTAAAAGCTAACTTAAAAACTAACTTAAAAGTAATGGAATCATAAAAAAAGATGATTTCATGTGTCTAAAGTACCCTTTGAACCATAATGTTTTACGGTTAAGATCGCACATTTTTTTCTGGAAAGGACTTTGGGGGCCTAGAAGAAAAATTACAGGTACTATGTAGATACTCAGATAACGAGAACACATTTACACATTTCTCTTTATTGATAGAATGTAAAAGAGTAATAATGAAGTAGAGTTTTTGTAATCCAGGTCTTCTAATGAAAAGAATAGTGATAGTCTCCTGGCAAAACAAGGGAAAAACAAGATTTATTTTTATTGGTGTTTAAGGTTTAGAACCATCATTATGTTGATGGCAAATGTTCCTTTTTAAAAATCAAATCTTTTTCTCATGGGCACATGAAAACTTGTGTTGCCCATAGTTTGCTGACCTTGTTTTGGAGCATACGGGATCTTCACAGTCATCCCTGAGTTAGTAAAGCGAGGATGTTTTTCAAAGTCACACCATTGTTTAGGGACAAGTCATAGCAAAACCCCAGTGCTTTTCAAAGTGGTACATTGATGGTATAATATGGTATAAGGTATAATTACTTAGCTAAAATGTGGTATTCTATTCCTTATCCATTTTGTAATTGGAAATTCACTTTATAAAATACTCTTCTCTCCTCCTCACCTGTTTTTCTTTCTATCTTTATTTTTAGTTACATTTCAGATTCTAACCAGCACTTAAAAATGAAAATGTTTAAAAATTATTCTATTAAGTTTTGAGGATAATTAATCATCTATTTTCTTTCATCCATATCATATTTCTAAAAAGTGCTTTAAATTACCTTTAATTGTATATATGTGGGTGCTTCAGAAAGTTCATGGGGAAATTCAGTGATCTTTTCATTCAGATTTTCAAGGAACTTTTTGAATCCTGCTGCCCACATCCCCTTATTAGTGAGTCATGCACTCTTAGTAGCTAATACATAGATCTTAAAAATTCTGCATTGTGAAGTCTATCTAGTTAAGGTAGGCTGAATGAGCAGTCTAGAGGCGAAAACAATGGGACTGATGGCTGGGGGGAGGGAGGGTCTGTGGGGGGAGGGGAAAGGAGGTGGTGTTGATGAACCTAGGGCCAAGGGAACAGCAAGTGATCCAAAATCAGTGGCAAGGTGAGTGTGACAGGTTTGATAGGGATTGGTCAAGAGTAATGTAACCAATAGAAATTACTGGATCTCATTAATTCTTCACACCTGACAGCATAAATATGGGGAAATTCTCCCACTAATTTGACGTGTACTTTATAATGCCTTGTATTAACATTTCTGGGTGGTACAAACGGTTAAGGGCTCAGCTACTAACCAAAAGGTTGGCGGTTGGAACTCACCCAAAGAATCTTTAGAGGAAGGCCTAAATATATGCTTCTGAAATATCAAAGTTTTAAAAAGTTGTTAAATAGAAATGCACATGTGCGTATTCAAGAAGTAGTAGTTTTGGCCTAGTGCTCACTTTCAGATAGTCATGAGAGACTATTTTTTCTCCTTACTAGCATATGTGTTGTATTTTGTGACTTCATAAAATAATGCATAAAATCCTTCTAATATATTTACAGTAGAGGATGTGCTTTGAGAATTAGTGGTCTAAATTTTAGCTCTCCTGAAGTTGTTGATGTATTATATCTGTATAATTTTATAGCATTATAGTATTTGTGTAATAACCCATTTTGCTGAAACAGACCTTTAGGACCTGATTTTCTTGAATTCACAATGTTTGTAATAGTCTCAATAAATTCTGTCTTTGTTATGAAACTTAATATTTTACTTAGTGAACTGTCTGTTGTCAAACTGTCTAATGTTTACTCTCTTTTTTTGCCCCTTGTCCTCCAGAGGAAATAAAAGCTGAAACTGAAAAGCAAAGGTTCGTGGGATTTCTTCTCTTTAGTAAAATAATTTTCCAATTAGTTGTCTTAGCCAAAATAAAAATTTACTGATTTATATTTTATATGGTACATCATTGCCCGCTATCTCTGAGTAAAACAAACTTTAAAAAATTTTAAGAATCTAGAAATGTAAAACATAAAGATCTTACATAAGTAAGTAGAGTTATTTTTGAAATACCATGATAGATGTTTTCAAGTTTTTTCTCAGAGACTGATTAATATTTAGGAATATTATTTTGTTTCATTGATAGGATTGGTTAGTATTAAGTAACTCAGAAGTGCAATCCTACTTAAGTACAAATAGAAAGTTTATTGCCTTTTAAGATAAATTTATTAGTAATAAATTAGTAATAAATAAAGTATTTTGATGGTAGAGACATCTGAAATCATTGGAAAGAATATTTGACTAGAATCTAGAGTCTTATGTTTAGTTAGTGCTCTGACCACTTGCATTTATTTGTCCTTGTGGAAAAATCACTTTATTCCTTCAGGCTTTGTTTTGTTTTTTGTTTTTGTTTTTGTTTTTTTAATTTCATGAAAATAGGGAAATATGAACCTGGTTTTAACAATGTTCCCTTTAGGACTGAAATGTATTTGCTTCTTTTTGAGTTTATAATCAGTATGATAAATGTGATGATCTAAACAGGCACTTCTTTTTCATTTAGTCCACCTCACGGAGAAGCAAAAACTGGATCAAGCACTCTTCCACCAGTGAAATCAAAGACAAATTTTATTGAAGCAGACAAGTACTTCTTACCCTTTGAGTTGGCATGTCAGTCCAAATGTCCCCGCATAGTTAGTACATCACTAGATTGTTTACAGGTATGTAAAAACTGACATTATCTAAGAATTATCTACTTGAATGTGTTTTAAAAACATAATTACAGCTGATGATTCAGATTTTTTCCATTAGAGCCTTGAATATAGTTTTTTTTGTAAGAAAGCAAAATGATTGCCTAAAGTCAGAATAGAGAACAGTACTTGCAAAAAAGAGATTTCTAGTTTAATGATAACCAAAACCCTGTGTTTAATGAGACACATAATCTTTACTAAGGCTATCAATAACAAAAGTTTTTTTCCATCAGTGCAATGTTGGAGCTATAGTATATTAGCCTGCTTATGACTTTACATACAATATTATTTGCAAAAGATTTTTACTAAGAACCTGCTGTTTTAGCTCAGGTAGTAGATTAATATCGACTGCTTGTTATATTTATTGCTGGGTTTTAGATATAACATTCACTTATGCCAGACTTTTTCTTGAATGTTTCCTTCATTCTCTCTCTCTGTCTCTCTCTCTCTCTCTGTGCACGCACGCGCACACCCACACACACACACTTTCTCTCTCTTAGGCAAATCTCCCAGTTCTTCTCTTTTCAGGTGTTTGCATTGTTTGGTAACTATTCAACTAATATAACTCAGTAGCTAAAAAAGGCTCATAAAATTTACCTTAACAATTCAGTTTCAATAAATAGGCCATATGATTTTCTCTAAATGTAAATGGGGCTAAAAGTAAATCGACTTGATTTGTGATCTTTTCCCTGAAAAATTGCAGTTATAATATCTAAATAAGATGAATGCGCAAACCTGTGATAAATTGTAGCCAGTATATGGAAAACTGTCTTTTGCATATTGAGCTCTAATTTGAAGCTAGATTTTGAATCATTTGAACACATTTTACAAGGCAATGTCAATAAAACCTTGTTTGAGTAGAAAGCAATAAACTATTTTAAATCACAGGGACAAATTATCAAAGCCTGGGCATCTCAAAGTATTGCCTGGTGGTTTTGTTTATTGACCCCCTGTCTATAGCTAATAAATTTTTTAACAAAGTTCTTATCATCTTTGACTACATTTACATGTTAGGGTTTTATGTAAAAAATTGAATATATATTTAGTTGATAAGCATTTAAACTTAATTAACATATCTTTGTCTAATGAGGATCTTTATTTTCTTTATCCATTTTAGAAACTTATTGCTTATGGACATTTAACTGGCAATGCTCCAGATAGTACAACACCAGGCAAAAAATTAATTGATAGAATTATTGAAACAATATGTGGCTGTTTCCAAGGTCCTCAAACAGACGAAGGAGTTCAGTTGCAGATAATAAAGGTAATTAACTTTAGAAAGTTAATCTGTTAAGCTTAATGTATATTTTTTAAATGAGAAATCTGTTCACCTTGAAAATGTTTGCAAAGTTAATTTTATCTGTATCATCCCATAAGGTTGCTTTAGGCCCTGTTTCAAGGTATTTCTTTGTTGAAATAACCAAGACTTTTCTGTTGTCATGAATGCTAGGTCTGGTGGAATTGGTTTTGACTCACCTTATAGCAGCCACCATGTGTACAACAGACTATAATGCTGCCTGGTCCTGTGCCATCCTTGCAGTTGTTTCATGCTTAAGTCCGTTGTTGGCAGCTACTGTGTCAACCCATCTCCTTAGGGCCTTCCTCTTTCACTACCTTTCTACTGTACCCAGCGTGATGTCTTCTCTAGGGGTTGGTCTCGCCTGACCACATGTCCAAAGTATATAAGACAAAATCTCGTCAGCCTTTGCTCCAAGGAGCACTCTGACTGTACCCCTGCCTAGATAGATGTTTGCCTGCAGTACTCTCAGTACTCTTCTCCAGCACAACAATCCAAATGCATCAATTCTTCTTTGGTCTTCCTATTTCATGTTCAACTTTCACATGTGGAAAATTATAGGAGGCTATGATCTCTTTTTCTTTGAAAGACCCAGTTTAGATTTGACCTAACAATAAGTGTTTTCCAGAGTTCATTTCAGATATGCTTCCTGTATACATTTTGTCCTTAAAGCTTTTTAGAGTACCACATGCTTCCTTTACTTCGTCTGCCATGTTGGACTCCCAGTAGCATGACCTCCTTTGTGAACTACTTGTCCACTGGCTTTCTGGATTCTTTTGCGTCTTATCTATCTGCTGAACCTGCTCAGCAAAATCTCGTCCTGAGACTGCTGCCGTAGAGTTGAACACATTTACAGGAAAGTTAGTCATATGATTACAAATACTGAGTTCTTAATGTTACTGATAGTGAAGTTTAATTTTTGTTTACTGTTAATAAATTTGAAATTGTACACCTGGATTTACACGAATGTTCATGTGTAAGTACAGCCTTTCTGAAACTTTAAATTTTATAGCTGTATTTATTTTATTAGTATATAATACCTTTATTATAGAAAAGAGGTCCAATTAACTTAGCCTGTCATGTTCAGTTTCATATAATTGGTTCATTTAGCAAATATTAATGCTGATGCTGACTCTGCATAACACTACAATATTAAAAAGGACAAAATAAATGACTCTTTGCTCTTACTAAATATAAAGTAACCTAATACATGAAAATTCATACATATAAATTAAAATTATTTATTGTAGCTTTGTCTTGAGTAAATTTTAAAATTTGATTCTAGTTCATATTTAAATCTAGAGCATAGTTACTGACTGTTGCCTTACAGATTTTAAGCACTTCCAAAGTATAAGGAGCCCTGTAACTGCCAGGGAATTACCTTTCTTCTTGTGGTTTGAAACAGAAGGTAAAGCAGATGTTAGGAGGGTTAAAGTGAAGAACCTGTGAAAATACCAGAAGTAGGAGGAGTTCAATACATGTTTTTTTCTTGGCATATAAACCAGAAAATAACTTGTGAATGATTAAAAACTTATATCCAACATGAATTGCTAGACCATTATTGGCAGATGCAAGGCAAACATTTTCTTGTCTTCCCGCCCCCCCCCCCCCACCCCACTCCCCTACCTAAGGTATTCTTGGTGCATTGTTTTTAAATATAAAAGTACTGTAAACTCATTATAAAATCCATCTTCTCTTGATGCTTCCTACATCATTTGTTGGATAACAGATTTGTTTTTCCCATAGAATCTTTTAAGATTACAACTTATGACTTGAATTTTTTTCTTGTTCTTTCAGTTTCCAGTATGTTGAGCATTTTTCTTCCTTTTTGGTTTTCTAACTCTACGTCTTTGCACATTTTATTACCATGTATGCCGTTGTTTTCTCTTCCAGATTGTTTATCCTGTCTATCTTATCTTGATAGACCTGCAGAGATAATAATATGTACAGAAAACAAAAATGCAAAAGGAAGTAACAAAAGAAAGCAAAACAATAACCAAAAAAATGACTGTTTGCTGACCTTTAGGAGTGTTTTTCAGTTGAATCTGATGGGGGGGGGGGGGTCACTCCCTGGTCCCAATGTCTATATTTGGTTTTCCTTTGGGACTTCATTGCCCTGTTCCTCTTGCTGTTATCTTGCACACCCTTAGTGTTTTGCCCTGGTGTGGTGGGATCAGATCAGGTGCATTTCCAACACTTGGTCTCTAGTGTGTCCCTCACAGAGCTTTCGGGGCAGTGAGGGCTGTCATTTCTTATAGTGGGGACAGCCCTGTGATCATCTCTGTGCATTGACTGCTTTGAGCAGGGATATTGTCTTCAAAACTTGATGGGCTAGGATATGCTCCACTCTCTCTCTTCCTCCCCCTTCATTTCAAAAAAAAGAAAGAAAGAAAGAAATTAAGTGCACATGGAAAAAGCACACCAGTCTGTGTGATCCAAGGAGTGTAAATAATAATACCAAAACTCAAAGGAGGAAATGGCCTCAGAGCTTAAATTCTGAACAAAGGTTTGTAGAAGGTTATGCTTGACAGTAGATACCCCAAATCCATTTGCAGCGCTCCGGCCTGGATTAAGCCTTTGGTGAACCATACCCAGAGATGGTAAATAGCTTTGCTATCAGACAGAGAGTATTGTAAGTCGACGATGGCACTTGTAGTTAGGTTAAATCTCCCTTTTGACCCATTTTAAGTTGTTTTGGTTTTTAATATTTTTATTGAGGTTTTTCTGTCTTTTTTTGTCATTGTTATTGATTTTGTTTCCTGTTTTTATAATTGTATGATTTTCCATTTATGAAATCCAGGATAAGTCAATCTATAAAGGAAGTAACTGGATTAATAATTACCTAGGAGACATGGTGAGGGAGGTTGGGACGGGGATTGGTGAATAGAAGCCTTTTCTTTCTTCTTTTTTTTTTTTCCGCATCACTGCCTCTGGCGGTCGTGGGTGCTACCCAGTGCTGCTCCAGAGAGCCGCCACTGGATATGAACTGCCAAGCCCGCGGGCCGCAGTCCCACACTCAACCACTTACACCACGGGGGCTCAGCGGGGGTTGGTGAATAGAAAGTTAAACATAATGAGTATGAAAGTAAAATATTCTCAAATTAGAAAAAAATACTGTATATACTCGCATATAAGCCAAGATTTTTTAGCACATTTTTTATGCCATTTTTTGGTGGTAAAATTAGGTGCCTCGGTGGCTTTTTGGGTCGGCTTCTACTCGAGTATATACGCTATTTGACTTTGTGTTCAACTTCCCTTTGAACTTTACTGTTCAGCTTTTTGACATCGTCATTTCTTTTATGGGTCTTAATGATTCTTACGATGAAGAACAAGTTTCACGGTATCTTCTGACATCCATGCTTATCTTTTCTTTCCAGTGTTTTTAATGACCTTTTGCTTTTGTCCTGAATGATGGTCTTACTGCCTTCCCACAGCAAAGCAGATCTTCTGTCTTTAGGGCTCAATGCAATAAATCTGTTCTCAACATACTCTCTGAGTTTGGGTGTGATAGACTCAAGGTCTTATTTTGACTTCACGAACTTGTTTTAAGTTTTGTCAGCTTTAGCCTGAACTTACAGACGAGCAACTGAATATCTGTTCCATGATCAGTTCCTGGCATTGCTTTACCTGCTGTGCACTTGGGCTCAAAGACCAACTACAGACCATTGAAAACATGGTGAAGTTTTCTGGACTATCTTGGAGCTCTATTCAGTGAATTTTAACAAAAGATTTGCGAGTGAGAAGGGTTACTGTAAACTGCGTTCTGACTGACTAGGAAAGAGTGTTTCTAGGGCTGAGCCCCGGTGGCCTAGTGGTTGAGTGCGGGACTGCGGCCCACTGGACTGACGGTTCAAATCCAGCAGCAGCTCTCCAGGAGCAAGGCTGGGTCTCCCACTCTCATCAGAGGGCAGTGATGCCTAAAAAAAAAAAAGAGCTTCTAGTGGAAACATGCTATGCTTTGAAAGAACAGCTTAGAAGCATCCCAGTCATTTTTTCCAAGGCCATTACTGGTGACAAGATATGGTGCTATTCTTATGATCCCAAAGCAAACATCAAGCAAGCCAGTGGAAGATGCCAACATCACCTCACTCCACAGAAGCTCTCCAAGTGAGATCAAAGAACAAGTCTCATTTGTTTTTTTAATGTGAGGGGGTAGTACATTTGGAATTTGTTCCAGTTGGTCAAACTGTTAATCAAGCTATTTAGAGGTTTTGAAAAGATGGCATAACAGTGTGTGACAAAAAAGGCCTGATTTGTGGCAAATGGACCAGTTTTTCCCCCACAACAATGCACCTATTCACATGGCCATCTCAATGAAGTGATTTTGGGCAAATAAACATGTCTCTTGCTGCATACCACATACTCAGTTGAGCTTGCTCTGTGCAATTTTTCTTTGTTTCTGCAAATGAAGAGGTTACGTGAAAGGACAGTGATTTGAGAAAGTAGAAGAAAAAAAGGAAGGAGGAACTGTCAGCCATACAAACAGTTGAGTTTGAAAAATGTTTTTAAGAATGTAATCTCCAATTTAACAAATGCATTAGTGTAATGGAGAGTACTTTGAAGGTGATAAGGTTTTTAAATATATAGCTTTGAAGAAAAGAAAATACATTTTGGGTTTTTGTTTTTGTTTTTGCGTAGGTGTGTGTGTGTGTGTCCTCCAAGTTAGCAATCTAGTACAGCAGGTCTATTTTATGAAGCATATCTGCTCTAATTGACACAATTTTTGTTTTTGTTTGTTTTTGGGGGGCATCACTGCCTCTGGTGGTTGTGGGCACTACCCAGTGATGCTCCTGAGTGCCACAGCTGGATTTCAACTGCCAAGCCCACGGGCCACAGTCCCACACTCAACAACTTGCACCACCAGGGCTCAGCCCAACACAATTTTAATTATATGCATTTTCAGAGTGAATTGAACATTTCTGTGACTATGAAAGCTGGGCTGAAACACTAGAGTATTATTAGCTGAGTGATTTTCTAATGTGTTAACATTGAAAAGAATATTAAAATTACTGCCACAATAAGGAAGATATTGAATGACCTTATGTAAACATAAGGAGACTTCAAAAAGTTGGTGGGAAAATCCCATTATATTTCAATTTTACTTTGCCAAAAGTTTTTGAAGCCTACTCGTACTCTCTGAAAGTGGCTGAAGTATATGAAAGTTTTAATTCTACAATCAAGATATTAAACACTTGTGTTTGTGCTGAAACTCTACATGCAGAAAATTTCTTTAACCTAGCCCTTTTCCTTCCCAAGGCTTTACTTACTGCAGTAACATCTCAACACATAGAAATTCACGAAGGAACTGTACTGCAAGCTGTGAGAACATGTTACAATATCTATCTAGCAAGCAAAAATCTTATCAATCAGACAACGGCCAAAGCTACTCTTACTCAGATGTTGAATGTTATCTTTGCACGTATGGAAAACCAAGCAGTAAGTATAAAAAAATACAGAGATTGCATAGAATGGTACACAGTTATTGTTGTGAAATCTTTGTAGCTATAGAATAGAGTCATTTATAGTTTGATTTACTGAAGGTTTGTGGGGTTGCATTTTATTCTGTTATGGTTTGGAATTTGTTGGGCAAAATGTGGTTTTAGTTTTAAAATTGCTGGTTTGTATCACTATTTGAACTACATTTGCTAAGTACTTAAGAACATTTACATTCCGTTCTTTCTTTCAAATTTTACGTAATGAAAATCTTGTTTCCAGAAGTTACTTAGATTAATTCTTTTCTTTCACTTTTCAGTGGGTTTATGTTATTTGTAATTTTTCATGTTCATTCATGTCTGATTTCCACTTTGGTATCCTCAGTCACATCCTGGTTGGTTCTGAGTTCTTAGGTAGGATATTGTTGGTTTGCTAACCAAAAGGTTGGCATTTCAAATCTGTTAACTACGTTATCGTAGAAAGATTAAGCTATCTACTCCTATAAAAGTTTACTGTGAATGAACCCTAAATAGAGTCACTGTGAGTTAGTGAAGGCAGTGGGTTAGTGCAAGAAATGGCTCAAGGTCTTTTCTTTAGAACTTAATGTTACAGCATTGCAGCAAGTGAAGATAAGTGTGATGAAGAATTTGTTGAGATTTGGGGTTGATTCACTTGTTTCAAAGTGAAGGCAAAGTTACCTAATATTAAAGGGCAAGTACAAGTTGTTGATGAGTTGGGTAATTCATAATTTGGGTTACTTGACTATACTGTGATTAAAGAGCCCAAGCTGTGCAGAGATGTACTTAGACTAGTGCTACTTCCTCCTCATAGCTGCCGTCTCACTTCTGGTCCTGTCTACTTTCAACCTCTTTACTAATCTCTTCTTCCTGCTTTTGTTTTTGCATAAATGAACAGATAAAAATATAGTTTCATATATCACCCTCTAAGGATTATACCTTCTGTATTATCTGTTACTGAGTAACAAATTTTCTCCAAAATTGAGATGTGTAAACAGCACACATTTATCTTCTCTTATAGTTTCAGAGTGTGTGGCATCCATGAGTGGCATGGCTCAGTGGTTCTGGCTCAGAGTTGCTTAGGAGGTTGCAGTTTGGATGTCTGCTGGGACTGCAGAATTTAAAGGCTTGCCTAACCTAGAGACTACTAAGCTTCTAAGCTCACACATACAGCTAGCTGTTGGCCAGAGGCTGAAGTTCCTGTTATGTGGGTCTCCCATAGTGCTGCTCATGGCATAGCAACTGTCATCTTCTAGGGTGGATACTTTTAGTGACAGAGTGGCGAGACAGAAATTGCAGTATCTTTTATAACTTAAAACCACAAGTGGTCATACAAACTAACCTTTAAACTGTAACATTAACCTTTAAACTAACCTTTAACTGCTGCTGTTAGTTTCTGTTGGGTTAATTCAAAACTCATAGCAACCTGGTGTATAGAGTAGAATTGCAATATAAGATTTTTGTGACTAACCTTTTGGAAGGAAATTGCCAGCAGTTGTTTAGATCTTAACTGGATGGGTTCGAACTTCCAAACTATTGGTTAAAAGTAGTTCTGGCCAGGTGCATGTATATACTCTCCCATCTTGGTTTATTTAGATCTTTTTTCCAACTTAGTGGAACTTTCAATTTTAGCTAAATCCACAGCTGGAAACAATTTGTTATCACTCTGAGCCTTCAAAAATTATTTTAGCTTATTTTTTATTTAATATATACATATTTTTCAAATCATTTTATTGGGAGCTTATAAAACTTATTACAATCCATACATGCATCCATTGTGTCAAACACATTTGTACATATGTTGTCATCATCAAATCAAATCATTTTCTTTCTGCTTGAGCCCTTTGGTATCAGCTCCTCTTTTTCACCCTCCCTTCACCCTCCCTCATAAACCCTTGATAATTTATAAATTAATATTTTTTCATGTCTTGCACCCTCTTCTCTGTTATCCATCTCCCTGGAAGGGGGTTATAGGTAGGTCATTGTGGTTAGTTCCCTTTTCTCCCCCCACCTTCCCTTAGCCCTCCTGGTATGGCTACTCTCAGTATTGGTCCAGAGGAGATTATCTGTCTTGTATTCCCTGTGTTTCCAGCTCTTACCTGTACCCATGTACATGCTCTGGTCTAGCCATATTTGTAAGGTGGAATTAGGTTCATAATAGTGGGAGGCAAGAAGCATTAAAGAATCCAAAGAAAACGTATGTTTCATTTGTGCTATAGTGCACCCTGATTGAACCGTCTACTCCCCACAGCGCTTCTGTAAGGGGATGTCCAGTTGCTTACAGATTGGCTTTGGGTCTCCACTCCGCACTCCCCTTCCCTCCTCCCCCTCATTCACATGATTTTTTTGCTCTGGGTCTTTGATGCCTGATACCTGATCTCATTGACACCTCGTGATCACACAGACTGGTGTGTTTCTTGTGATCTTTGTTGCTTCTAAGCTAGATGGCCTCTTGTTTATCTTACCCGTTAAGACTCCAGATGCTACATTTTTTGATAGCCGGGCACCATCAGCTTTCTTAATCACATTTGCCTATGCACCTGCTTTGTCTTCAGCAATCGTGTCAGGAAGGTGAACATCGCGGAATGTCAGTTTAATAGAACAAAGTGTTCTTGCATTGAGGGAGTACTTGAGTAGAGGCCGAGTGCCATTTGCTTCCTTAATACTAAGCCTATAAATATACGTACATAGATCTATTTCCCCATCGTCATTTATAAATGTATTTATATATGTACTTGCTTGTATTTAGATCTCTATAAATGCCATTTGCCTATTTATTTGCTGTATTTCATTTTACTTTCCTCTTGTCCTACTATCATGTTTAGCCTTCATTTGGGTTTCAGGAACTCCTCTCAGTTACATTGCCCTTCATCAACCCCTCCCAGACCTCCGACACCCTCCTCACCATTTATGTTCAGTCACTTGTTCCTTTGTCCCTGGCTTGGTTAACACCCTCTTCCTTTCTCCTGCCTCCCCCTCTTCCATGTACCCTGAGGACTGTGGTCCTGCTGTTCTCTGTTCTCTCTTCCAGCTTTTTTATCCCACCTGTCCCATCCAGAGAGACATGCAGAGACAACAATATGCACAGATATAAGACCGAGTACAACAAAGCAACAATAGAAAATAAAACAATAGCTACCACACAAAAAAAGAGAAAAGTCTTTCAGTAGTTCAAGGTCTATTTGTTATCTTTTATGAGTGTTTTACAGTGGAGTCTGAGGGGGCGCCACATCCTGGCCTTATAGTCTATTTTTGGTGTTTTCTGGAAACTTCATTGCTCTGCTCCCCTTGCTGCTCTCTTGCACACCCCCAGCAACCTCTTTCAAACTCCACAAAAAATGAAGAGTGTGCTTAGTAAAAAGCCTCCCCTTAGCAAGCTCTACTGGTAATTGAGTATGTCTGGATGTGTCTGGGTCTGTGTTTAATAATTTTTTTATGTTCTTTGTTTCTGTGGACCATAATTTCTAGGCCTAAAAATAAAATGACACATATTCAAATGCTGTAGCATTAGCTCTAACATTACATCTCCACATTTTAAACACCATATCTCACTAACACTAGAAATCATTCTATTTCTTTTCAGTTGCAGGAAGCCAAACAAATGGAAAAAGAAAGGCATCGGCAGCACCATCTGCTGTTGCAGTCTCCAGTAAGCCATCATGAGCCTGAATCACCTCAACTCAGATATCTGCCGCCTCAGACTGTTGATCGTATATCCCAAGAACATGAAGGGGACCTTGAATCCCATACAAATGATGTGGATAAAAGCCTTCAGGAAGACACTGAGCCTGAAAATGGATCTGATCTTTCCAGTGCAGAAAATGAACAGACTGAAGCTGATCAGGCAACTGCAGCTGAAAGTAATCTTGAGAAAGGGGTCTGGGGTGTGTGTTCAGGGAAGCATGTAGGCATGAGAGTCTTTTGTGAAGAAATGTGGAGAGGGTAATGGACTTTTTCCATGAGAGATTGTTGCTCTTGTGAGGTACTATCAAGTCAGTTCTGATCCAGCAACCCAGTGCACAACCCCACAGGACACTGCCTGGTCCTGCACATCTTCACGGCTGTTCCTATGCTTAAGCGCATGGCTGCAGTCATTATATCAGCCACCTGCGTGAGGGCCTTTCTTCTTGCTGCCCCACTACCAGGCGTGATGCCGTTTCCAGGGACTGGTCTCTCTTGTCAACATATCCCTTGTACATGAGACGAATTCCATAGTATTTTCCATTCTAGGTAGCATAGTTAATTTTGCCTCAATCCATAAGATAGCTACAGTGACACGATGTATTCATTAGTATCTCATGAATAGTATAATTTGTAGACTTATTTGGGGAAGGACATTTCTAAAGACGGTCCTAAATGTTTCTTAGCATATTTTGTAGGAACTTTGTGTTTTCTGAAATGTAGTGTCATAGCCAAGCAGGAACCTATTAAGATTTTCTGGAGTGTGACTGGAAATCTTAGAAAATCAATATCTTACTGGTCCAGAAAATACTGTGATTATGTTAAAACAAAGAACTGAAATACAAAATGAAAATTTGTGTGTAACCACCTGACATAGAAAACAAGTTCTTTGCTTTTTATATCCTGATGTGTGGTAATCACTAAAATTGAGATGTTCTGAGACAGCATTTTTATAGAAGTACTTAACTTGTGGAGAGATGTGTGTAATGCTAATTCATTGCCATTGACTTGATTCTGAGATTTTGTAAATCTTTATAAGAGCAGAAAGCTTTATCTTTCTCTCGAGGAAAGGCTGGTGAATATGAACTGCTAACTGTGCAGTTAGTAACCCAATGCATAGCCACTAGGCCACTAGAATTCTGAAAAATATATATCTAATGATAAGAAATTACATTTACTTTAATAACTTCTCTTTCTGAATAAAAGAATCACACAAAATCAATCTTCACCAAACATACTCAACTTTCAAAGGCCTGAGTAACTCCAGGCAAGTTTGGACTGTTTTCAGTGCTCATCAGCTTATTGTAAGAATAAAATAACATAGAAATCTGGTTGACTACCCAAATTTTGTTATCCAGAACTACGATGGTTGACTCATAGTTAAAATTTATCTGAAGTCTGTGTTTTTACTTCATTTTTAAGAAAGACTCCTATGTTTCTTTTGTAACCAAATATGATGGTACATTGCAAAGTCCATACAAAAAGATAAAGGAATTTTTTCTTTTTTTTTCTTTTTTTCAATTACAGCTCTTACAACATTCCATACATCATTTGTGTCAAGCATATTTGTACATACTGCCATCTTCATTCCAAAATATTTTCTACTTGAGCCTTTGGTATAAGCTCCTCTTTCCCCCTCCTTTTTTAAAATAAATTATTTTATTTTATAAATTTATAAATGATTTGATGAATTATTATTATTTTATTTTTTATAAATTATTCATATAACTCCCAACACAGTCAACACATACATCAGTTGTATGCAGACCATGTTTTCACCCCTGTTGCCATCATCACTATCGAAACATCCTCCCTCCACTTAGGCCCCCAGATAAAGGAATTTTTAACAAATTTTATAAAGCACTCTCCCCAAAGCATGAATACACAGGGGTTCTTTTACTCTCTTTTTTCCACTTTGTGCCTATACAGTAATTGATTCAACCAATCTTTATTCTTTTCTTCTAATTGGGGCCTCGTAAGACTCATCATAATTCATCCATCCATCCATTGTGTCAAGCACATTTGTGCATTTGTTGCCATCATCATTCCCAAAACATTTCCTTTCTATTTGAGCCCTTGATATCATTTCCTCCCTACCTGCTCCTCCCTCCCTCATGAACCCTTCATAATTTAAAAATTATTACTTTGTCATATCTTAGACTGTCCAATGTCTTCCTTCACCCAGTTTTCTCTTGTCCATCCCCCAGGGAGGAGGTTATATGTAGATCCTTGTAATCAGTTCACCCTTTCTACCCCAGCCTCCTTCCATCCTCCCGGTATCATCCCTCAGCTCTGGTCCTCAAGTGATCATCTGTCATGGATTCCCTATGTTTCCACGTTTCTGTCCATACCAGTGTAAATTCTCTGGTCTAGCTGGATTTGTAAGATAGAATGGGATCATGATAGTAGGGGTGGAAGAAGCATTTAGGAACTAGAGGAAAGTTGTATGTTTCATCGTTACTGACTGACTCATCTTCTCTCTGTGACCCTTCTGTAACGGGATATCCATTCCCCTACAGATTGACTTTCAGTCTCCAGTCTCCACTCCGCACTCCCCCTCATTCACAATGATATGGCTTGTTGGTCTTTGATATCTGATCCTATCACACCAAAGGACTAAGCTTAAATTTTAATCAGTTCATTCATCACACCTTTATTGGACATTTTGTCCTAGCCACTTTGGTAAATCATAGCCTTTTCTCTTAGTCTGCCTGGGGTTCAGGTGTGTGTCAATGAAGTACAAGAGGATAAGTGTCCTGTGATAAGTGTTCAGTACATGACATGCACAGAGAAATTCTCCCGAGGGAAGTCAGGAAATAAGATGTGCTATTTTAGCTCAATCTTGATGGATGGTGGTAGGAATTAGCTAGCAAGAAAATATTGGGAAATTTTCCAACAAAGAAAAAAGGCTAATATCTCAAGTAGTAGGAACATCTACTATATATGAAGCACTAAGTGATTGACCCAAAAAACATCCAAACTCATGATTGTTGAGTTTGTTCCAATTTTCAGCAACCCTCTCTATAGAGTTTTGGAGACTGTAATATTTTATGGGAACAGATAACCTCATTTTTCTCTCATGGAGCAGCTGTCAAGTGGTTTAAATCACAGACTTTGTGGTTATCAGCCCTGTGTCTAATCCTCAGCACCACCAGGACTCCTTATATGCCTTATAGAATAGAATTATAAATGCAGTGCTATTCTCTGTGGTGTAGTATGATTATTTTGACTTTAAATGTTTTTCTTTCAAGTGATATAAGAGACGCTGTCTGAGAACCATTGGTTTACAGTGTATGCTCTGGAGTTAAATGACCTGGTTTAAACCACATGCCTATCACTTGCTAGCTGTGTGACTTTGAGCAGAATAAATTCTCTAAGCATTTGCTACATACAATATATATTAGTTGAGTATGATTCTCATGTGTTTCTGGCTACTAATAGATGTTTACATGAGACGTGAATCCTAATTTGCTAGTTATTGTATGCATACTTTTAGGTAGTGACTCAATATATTTAGTAACATTGGCACTCTTATTTTCAGACTATAGGTAATTTTAGATCACCAGAGTATTTTAGGCCACTACTGAAATAAAGAAGCTAAAATTGGAGAAATAATCTGTTAAGGCATTTATTTTTCCCTCCACAGGAAGTTCTAAGTGCTATTGTACTTAATTTTTTAATTAAAAAGGTTAGTGATTTGACATGTTTAATTTATAGGTTTCCCCATGTGGCAATGAGTATTTTGTAAAATGTAGTAGAGGCTCTGAAGAGCACTGGAATATAGGGAGGGCAGCCTTTTGGAAGCCAGCATTGATGATTTGTGATTCTTTATAGTAGTGAATGGGAGTGGGGGGGTCAGTTTGGGGATGCAGACAAGCAAGGAAAGTGGGAAGAGCTGCATTAGTAGCTAATAAATAGTCTGAGTCCATCTGGTGTAGGTCAGTGGCCCTCAGCATGGCATCCCCAATTCAAAGAATCTTAAAGTACTAATTGAGGATATTTTTGTGGCATTTACAATCTGTATAAACAGGCTGGAATGTCAAGTTTGATGTGATTTTCCTGGAAATTATCAGTTCTGTATAGTGACATCAGTATTTCTGAAGTTGTTAGAATCTCATATAGATAGTCTCTTTTTCAATTAATGGTAAGTTGGGGGCATGCATTCTTTCTACTTAATTTGTATAGGGGATATGTGGATTTTATTGAGAAAAAAGTAGTGAGGAAGGAAAACATTGGTAGAAACACAGACAGACCTCTGTCTACTTCCTCAAGGACCTCATTGTGTTAGAGCATAGTGTTAATTTTTTTCTTATTGATGAACCCAGAATAAGCTTTCATTATAGCCGATGGTAAGGGAGAGAAGTGTGGGGGACACGTCGGAAATACATTATTTCAATATTTTTTTTAAGTTTTTGTTAGTAAAGGAATAAAATTTAAACACTTAATTGAGTAGTAACTTTAATAACTTGTCAAATAAGATACTGTTGAAATTTTTTAAAAAATAATTTCTTTGGGGGCTGATACAGCTCTTGTCACAATCCATACATCCATCCATTGTGCCAAGACATTGTTGCCATCATCATTTTCAAGACATTTTCTACTTGAACTCTTGGTATCAGCTCATTTTCCCTCCCACTCCCCTCTCCCTCCCTCATGAACCCTTGATAAGTTATAAAATTTTTCATGTCTTATACTGACCGATGATGTCTCCCTTCACCCACTTTTCTGTTGTCCGGCCTCCTGGGAGGGTGTTACATGTAGATCATTGTGGTCGGTGTTCCCCCTACTACCCTCACCTTCCCCCTACCTCCTATTATCACTACTCTGATTATTGATCCTGAGGGTTTATCTGCTCTGGATTCCTTTTGTTTCCAGAAATTTAGTTGAATTTTGCATATTTTTAATGATTATTCTGATTTGTTTGAATTTTATTTTTTTGTTAAAAATTTTAAAGTTTTAGGGCTGAGCCCTGGTGGTGTAGTGGTTGTGCGCGGACTGTGGCCCACTGGGATGGAGGTTCAATTCCAGCTCCTCAAGAGCAAAGACTGGGCCTCCTACTCCCACCACCAGAGGGCAGTAATGCCTTAAAAAAAACTAAAAAAAAAAATTTTAAGTTTTTTTCCTTCCCATGTAACCACTTTTGATTTTTATATATCTTATTTTATCCTCTTATCTGTGTTTTTTTTAGCAAAGTTTCTATCATAAATGTTAAAAATAAATTTTTTTTTCTGTTTCACAGCCTTATCTAAAAATGATATCTTATATGATGGAGAAAATCATGACATGGAAGAAAAGCCACAAGACATTGTACAGAGCATTGTAGAAGAAATGGTCAACATTGTTGTTGGAGGTATTGTACTTCACATTCAATTAATTTTATTCTGCCTTGTAGAATTTCATATGATGGTGGAGAATACCCTCATAATTTTTAAACAAAGGTGGCAAAATTATAATTTAAAAAAAAATTTATTCTCTTGTTAATTTATTGAGAATTTAATCTTGGAGGAAAATATTTAGCATTAATTTTCTCACACTTCGCTTACAATCTATTATAAAAACCTCTTGATTCTCCTCTTTAAGAAAAAAATTGGATGCCATTTCATTTTTCATTTTTGCTTTCAGTAGGGAGCAGAACTATATTTTCCATAAATGCTAAATTTGAGCCTTAGTGGTGTAGTGGTTACACATTGGGCTGTGAACCTCACAGTCGGCAGTTTAAAACCCCCAGCAGTTTTCTACTCTCACAAACAGTCTCAGAAACCCATAGGGGATCACTGTGAATTAACAATGACTCGATGGCAGTGAGTTAAATGCTAAATATATAAACTAGGACATGTTTAATTCATTTGGTTTTGACTACTTCATATCTTTCTTGGGAAATAACTTTTTTTTGGGGGGGGGGGAATAACTTTTAAAAAATTGCCTTTGTTGTCATAGAGTATACTTGCTGTAGAGTTAGTTCGTGTATTGTGAATTGTTTTATAAAAAGTTTGAAAGTTTGCTAGGAATTTCATGTTTTCCATAAATAGTATTATATATAGTATTAGATTTAAGGCTAACATTGTAGTACTTATTTACATAAAATAGAGCATCATACCATGTCCATATAGTCTTCTAGAAATCTGATATAAACACTGTGGATCTTGAATGAGTACGATTCTAGCAATGGTGGGTGCAGACATAGTGGCAGTTGTGAGGGTGGCTCGGGACTCCGGGCAGTGTTTCATTCTGCTTTGCATGTGGGTCACTAGGAGTCAGAAGAAACTTAACATCATTTAACAACAATTACATCAAACTCCAGTTTATTCATTCTTAACAATTGTTTCCCTCATGCAACACTAGAAACAGACACTCATCTGACTGACAGCATTCTCATTCTTTCTCTTTATTTATTTATCTCTTCATCCTACAAAAACCTAATGGAATGTGAACAGTTGCATGACAGTGTAGAGGGATACATAAATTAATCAAAGAATAACCCTGCTCTTGAGCAAAAGCATTTGAAATTTATATCTGTAGAACCAATACAAAGTAAAAAGTAAATGTTTCTATTGAAATAGTTACACCTATATTAAAATTCAGCAAAGCAGTGGTTATTCCCAACAACAGTATTTCAGCAGGAGGGCTTCCCTGTAGATGATGATATTTCAATATAGACCGTGTGGATTCACACAGAAATGGAAGCATGATAGTTCCTACCATATTTTTCCATATGGTAGGAAAAAGACGCACCTGAGCATAAGACGCAGCCAGTTGTTAGAGCAGGAAAACAAGAAAAAATATTCTGAATAAAATAGTACCCGTATACTAAAATATTTATTAAATTAAAGCAAAATATGGTAATATTTAACAGCATCAACTCAACAGTAGTGTTAAGAACCATCATCACTTTCATTAACAAATAAGGGGAGCCATGCACTGTGCCGATCATGTGACTTGACTGACATTGAGACTCCAGGAGGCGTGACTTCCCCCAAACACACAGCAATCCACAGCATGCAAACAGCAGCAGACAGTAGGCAGGTGCGTGGGATCATAAGCAAATGTTCTGGGATACCACACCTTTGGACCATAATACACACTCTTGTTTTCCTTCACTTTGTGGGGAAAAAGTGCATCTTATGGTTCGACAAATATGGTATATTAGAAATGTATCAGCAAAGGTCTACAGGGAATAGAGCAAGAATGGGAACATCAATACCAACATCGCAAGCATCACTGAAGAGAAGCAGTTTTAGTCATTGTATTAAGGGTGAAGTAATGAAGTGTTTGACTAGCATCACCTGTGAATGACATTCTAAAAATCCAAATGACTTTTGACAAAAGAAAGTTTCCCCTCCCCTGTTATATTGTTATTGTTGTTGGGTTCTTCTCTTGAGCTCCTACACATAGCAACCCTGTAGACAACAGAACACAACACTGCCCGACCTTGTGACATCCTCACAAATACTCCCGTGCTTGATTGAGCCCACTGTTTCAGCCCGGTGTTAATCCGCCTCCTTGAGTGCCGTCCTCTTTTTCATGGCCCTTTCACTGTACCAAGCTTGATGTCCTTCTTCAGGAACTGGTCTCTCCTGACCCCATGTCCAAAGTATGTGAAACAAAATCTTGCCTTTTTTACCTCCAACGAGTACTCGAGCATGACTTCTTCCAATGCAGATCAATTTGTCCTTTTAGCAGCCTATGGAACTTTGAATATTCTTCTCTAGCACCACAATTCAGATCCGTTGATTCTTATTTTTTTTTTCTTTACATTGAGTTGTAATCCATCCTGAAGGCTGGAATCCTTAATTTTCATCAGTAGAAACCTCAAGCCCCCCCCAACTTTCAGCCAACAGAGTTGCGTCATCTTCGTATCACAGGCTGTTGATAAGTCTTTTCCAATTCTGATGCCATATTCTTTTCATATAACTCCCCTTCTCTGATGATTTGCTCACCATACAGATTGGATAAGTATGGTGAGAGGATACAACCTTGTTGCATACCTTTCCTGATTTTAAATCATGCAGTATTTGCTTGTTCTGTGCTCACAGCTGCCTCTTGGTCTATGTACAAGTGCTACATGAGCATAATGAAGTGCTCTAGAACTCCCCCCATTCTCTGCAAGGTTCTCCATAATTGGTTATGGTCTACACTGTCGAAAGCCTTGGCATAGTCAGTAAAACAAAAACGTATTTCTGATGTTCTCTGCTTTTAGCCAAGATTCATCTGACATCAACATTGACGTTCCTTGTTCCATGTACTCTTGTGAACCTGGCCTGAATTTGTGATACCTCCTTGTCTGTGTACTTTGGTACCCATTGTTGGCTGATCTTCAGCAAAGTTTTCCATGTGATAGCATTTATATTCTATAATTTGAGCATTGGATTCTTTGAAATGGATACAAAAGTCCATTTCTTCCAGTCAGTTGGCTAGTTAGTTGTCTTCCAAATTTCCTGGCACAGACTACAAAGTAAGTTGGAGACTACTTGTATATAGAATTAGATCAATCCCCTTTCCATGTAAATGTCCATTGAGACTTGAAAGCTATGACATTTGGCGGGGGTGTGAGGGAGGGGAGTGAGATGAGATAGGCAGTCTCAGCTTGTCAATTATTGGGCTGTGTCAAAGTAATAGAGAATTGAACCAAAGTTCAATGACTTCAAAGTCTGTGACCTAGAAACAACAGTACTTTGCTTGTCACACTCAGGTGTTTTAGCTTATAAATCCAAAGAGTAATTAATTTCCTTTAATCTGCAACACAGGTGCGTCTAAAGTAAAGTCCAGTTTGCTTAGTGGTGTTTCCATATCAGATCCTTCTGATGGGGCCTCAGAAAAAAGCTATACACCTCAAAATGACAAAATCTGAAATGTCTGTAGTCTAAAGCACAGGGACTTGAATCACTAAAAGCAGAAAAGAAATTTGGTCCAAAACGCATGATTAGCAACATTATACATGGTGGAATTTTTCATTTGGAATTCTACATTAGTAATGTTAGGGGTTTTCTCCAAGGGCATATTGCCCTTCCTCAGTTTTTTCCAGAAACAAAAGTTAAATCACTATCTTAGATACATACTCACCCCCATCTCTGTTCATGAATTTTCATTAAAATTTATTGAATATCATTGTGGGGGTGTCTAATAAATTAGGATGACCAAAGGATAATGCTATATGGTAGGAGCTATTTGGTTATTTCCCCCCAGATTAGAAATTGACCCTAGTTAAGGTGACCTCGCCTATCAAGATGTACAACAAAGGGATGATAAATGGTTTATGAGCATTAGACGAACACATCAAAAATTGCCTTGGAGATCAGATTAAATTACTTGACCTGCCTTAAATCCCAATGACTAGTCTGATTTTCTTCTTTGGAGTCTATTTCTCTAAATACATTGAATTTTTCAAAGGGCTCAGTACTCAGAGCAAAATGGTCTACTGGTCTTTCAGATTCAAAATGGTTGCTAGACACCATGTTTTTTGTTTTTAAGACCCAAAGGGTTTGCTGTTGCTTTATTTTTAAAAGCACATCTTGGGAGAAATGGTTCACATTTGATTATCCCAACTTCTAGAAAAGCCAGACAAAGGACAGAAATATTAACTATGTGTTAGTCTGGATAGACTTGAAAAACAGTCATGAACACCCGTGTGTATTAGAAAGAGTTTTATTTAATGAATAATTGTACATTTAAGAAAACATCCCAGCCCGTAAGTCCAATATTAGCACATATGTCTGATAACGAATCTATAAAATCCTCTTCAGACTCAACGAAACACATGCAATGATGCTGAGTACAGGAAGATCACAAGCCAGTGGGTGGGAGGTCTTATGAACCCAGTAGCAGTACAAACATCTCAGGGCTGGCACAGTCTCTATGTGGCTCCTCCGGCTCAGGGCACTAGCGTAGTTCCATGTGTCTGTCAGCTGCAATGGTCTCCCAGGGAATGAGCCTGTGTCCTGACTCCGTTGAGTTAGCGCCTTACCACCTCCAAAATAAGGTCATCAAGCTATGACGTGATTGACAGGCTAACCTCCACCCCTTCACTCTTAATCTTCTCAAATTGACAGTTATATAACTACCACACAAATAAGACCAAATGCTTGAAAATAACATACAATAGGTACAATAAATAGTATGAGGTATTCATTTATTTTTAAACAATACTAGTACAAACTCCAGTCTGTGAAAACCTTGGGCGTAGATGAACAAAGGCATACAAATGGGCACCAGAAACATTTCTATATTAAAACACAAGCTTCCTCTTTGGAACTTAGCAAGAAATCTTACTCTTAAGTCTGATTTGTAATCCATAGCTCAGTTATCACTAGCTTCTCAGACTGAGTTTTACGAGTTTGTTAATTTTTTCTAATAGAAGCTTTGAATTAGTGTGTCATGATATTGTAAACCCATAAGTTAAATAACTTGGGGTGAAATGTTAAAAAAAATAGGTCCTTATGTTGCAGAAAGTATTCTTTTTTTTTGGGGGGGGGGGGGCGCATCACTGCCCTCTGGTGGTTGTGGGAGCTACCCAGTGCTGCTCCTGAGAGCCGCCACTGGATTTGAACTGCCAAGCCTGCAGGCTGCAGTCCCACACTCAACCACTTACACCACCGGGAACATAGCCCGAAAGTATACTTAAAACACCCACAGTATTCCTACACATAGACTTTACAGAAGCATTTTACCTTTTACTAGCTAATCTCTAGACAACTTTTTGATCCGTTGAAATTCATGAACACTGTGTGTTTTGTTTTTAGTTCTAGAACTCTTCATTTACAATGGTGAGCTCCATCCAACTCAGCATATTAGTTCTTTTTAAAATAAGTCCCAAAGAATCCATTATTTGGTTGGAATTTTTTGGTTAAATGTCACAGGTCAACAAAACAGAAGCTTATTTGTCGTCAACAGAACTCTCTATCACTATGTTTAATCAATAATGCCTTGGCATTTTGGAGTTACTGCTTTCTGGAGGGTGAGCAGTCTATATCCTTAGTTTGGGTGTGCAGGCTTTTGAGTCATCACAGGCACAGAGATGAGAACTGTGCCTTCTTCTTTTGTTCGTGGGAAAACACTGAAGCTTTAGGAAGGAGTGGTTATTTTGAAGGCTAGCTCATTGCCAGTGTAACATGTACAGTTAATAATAAAATTTGCTGTATTAAGTAGCATGTTAAACGTTAGCATATTTACAGCAAAAGATCTACCTGGAAAGTAGATAAACACATAAAACTTTGTTTTATGTAACCCAGAGATTCCCAGATTTATGTCAGTGAGCTTTTTTCTATGTCATCATTGTTAAAAGTTAAACAGTTTAGAATTAACCCTCCTCATTAATTCCATTGTATTTTAATATGGAGAACAAAAAGCAGATTCTGGATAAGGGCACTCGAAATTGCTACTCCCTTAATTCCATGCCTCTATCAAAAGTTTGAGGACATGTTATTACTGAGAGTGTGTTTTTACATGTTTTATATTTGTATATGTGTATTTTGGTGAGTTACCATAGACACTGTTATCTCCATTTTGCTGGTAAACTTAAGCAAAGAAAGACAATAACTTTCCAGTTAAAGTGATTGATACAGAAACAAAGATTGGGCTGAGCCCTGGTGGCGTGGTGGTTGTGTGCGGGATTGCAGCCCAAAGGGTTGACGGTTCAAATCTAGCAGCAGCTCTCCAGGAGCAAGTCTGGGCTTCCTGCTCCCACCAGGGCAGTGATCACACACACACACACACACACACACACACACACACACACAGAAACTAAGATCTTTCATAGTCCCAAATCTGTCCTCATATTAAAATGTTTTCCTCATGCTAGTTTATAATTTATTTCAGTGTTAGGAAGAAAGGATCAATTTCCTGCCAAGTTTCTATTGAATTATGGCCTCACATATATGCGTTCTTTTTTTAAAAGAACTACACTTAGAATAGTTCTGGACTAGGTGTTCTGCTGGACTTCCATATTCTACTGAAGTTATTGTTTCTACTTATATTAATTATCCATGTGATTACTCAGCATAACAGAATGAAAAGTGTGTTGATGCAGGCCATCATTTTGTACTAAGAACACACATTCTTAAGAGATTAAGACCCTAAAAATAAAACAATCGGTGAGATGAATTATATTTTAGGAAAATTGTGTACTGTTTGTCCCCTTTGAAAAACTGAAAGCATATTAGCAAATTAAAGGCTGTATTAAAGAAGCGTGTTCCCCTAAATTTAATTATTATGAAATTTGGTTTAAGGAGCTTCCGTTAAGATCTCATGGCTTTAACATTCATTCAAACCCAGTTAGTAAATCAAAATTAAGTTCTGTTTTGGCACGTGTTTCATTGCCAAAGCAACTTCAAAGTTATATTTGTACATATTTTAAATTCATGCTTGTTAGCATACTTGTGAGTTTGTTAACCTTTGAATGATGACAATACTTACTACAAGTACTGCTCTTTTGCCGCTTCTTCATTTGAGATACTGTATGCTTTTTATAAATGCACTTGGTTACTTCAAAGTATTTTTTGTCATTTTAGACATGGGAGATGGCACTACTGTAAATACAAATGCAGATGGCAATGCTGGAACTTTAGAAGATGGAAGTGATAGTGAAAATATCCAAGCAAATGGAATTCCTGGAACACCAATTTCTGTTGCATATACACCATCATTACCTGATGACAGATTGTCTGTCTCTTCCAATGATACTCAGGTATAATTGGAGGGGAAATCTCAGCAATTTTACAGCTGTGTTGTCTTTAATTGATGATACTGGCAGATTTCAGTTTGGGAAAATAAAATACTTTCATTTCTCCCTTCCACTTAATAATATAGATCAAAGCAGGTTAATCCCTTCCAATGATGATGGTTGTGTTTGCAACTTTAAGGACTGTGTCATGAGTTTCATCTTTTTTTGACCCATGACATTGATGAATAACGTTCTCAAGAGAATGCTAGTATCATCAGATAAGCCATCAACATTGGAAAGGAACATGGACCACTTGTATTGATATCATTGAAGCCAGGGTTGAGAGTTAGGAATGTTTATTCTTTCTTTTAAAAAAAGATATTTCTGTTACCTCACATGAAAAAAAGGAGTGGGTTATGAGTTACTAACTGCAAGGTCAACAGTGTGAGCCCACTTTGTCCTTCACGAGACAAAGATTTTCTGCTCTCCTAAATATTTACAGCTTCAGAAATCCAAAGGGGCAATTCTGTACAATTGCTGAGAGTCAAAATCAACTCAACAGCAGTGAGCTCTAAGGCTGGGGGTGGGGGGGTTAACTTAGAATGAACTTTCAGAAATATAAGGCGCATCCTTTCCTTAAGGCTGTAATGAAATCTTTGCTATGGTCGTAGCAGTTCTTCTTCACTATTACTGTGCCTATTATGTAAGTTTGATCCTTGTCTCTTTGGACAAGTGCATCCTAGCCTAAAGTCATGCTCCATCTATTGGCCTTTAAGCATTATTGATGTGTAGCAAATACTGCACGCTTTTAAACAATACTTTGTTAATCTTCATTGTCTAGATCTGCTCAAGAGTATATAAAAGTTGAAAAGAAAAAAACATGTAACAGAAGAAAGTATAATTTAGGCTTCTGAATGAAATATCTTGTCAGGACATCATGAGCTAGAATTTTACCAATAATTATATAAACTGGGTCAATTTTAAGATTTTTCTTTGTAGTAATTTTTAAAAACAATGCAGCTTTTTTTTTAGGTAATTGTGGAGGGGTATGGTAGTTTGTCAAAGAAAAGTAGTATAGCAAATATGTCATCTGGTTTTCTTTTGATTGGTAAAATAAACCTGTATATTAATGTGATAAAAATACATTAGAAGACTTTATGACAAATTGAAAAATATTGACAGCTGTTTTTCTTTTCGTGGTATGTTGGTATGTTAACTTGTATAGGAATCTGGAAACTCTTCAGGACCTTCACCTGGTGCTAAGTTTTCTCACATTTTACAAAAGGATGCCTTTCTAGTATTCAGGTCATTGTGTAAACTGTCAATGAAGCCACTGTCAGATGGACCACCAGATCCAAAGTAAGTCAATAATAGTTGTTTAGCCTGACAGATTAGCCTGTTTTCTTTTCAGTTTAAAATTTATTAGGAGAGTCTTTGAGTTTCTTTTTATTCTCTTTGTATTGTAGCATTCAAAACTTTTTAGGCTGTCTTATGCTTAAATATAAAATGTCAAAAACACTTAATTTCCCAAATTGCTGGAGTAGGTACCTTGCAGTGTTTCTCAAAGAGTGCAAACATTATAGAATAGTGCCTGTTACATAATTGGATCTCAGTAAGTATTGCTGAATAATTCAGTGTATGAATGATTTTTGTTGTTAATGTCAGTATTGTAAGTAACTTTGGAACTCAAGTAACTCTGTGTCCTAGCTTCAGACTAGGCTTCTAGAAGCATGAAAAAGTAATTAAATCTAGGAAATAAATCCTAAGTGTCATACTGTATGCATTCATTAAAGTCTGACAGAATACCCTATGGAGTGCTTTAGCATACATGTCATGTGCCTGATAACTAAAAACATTTATTTAAGACACTAGGAAGGCACCATTTTGTAAGCCCAAAGTAGTCAACTGTCTTTAATAGGGATCACCATTACTGCCTGAAGGTGAAGTTTGGAATTGTTAGCGTGACCTGTCTCTCTGATTTGGAAGCATGATCTATCGCAATATAATCATTTGAGAACTTTATAGAGAGAAACAGGGAGGCCTCCTAGGGATTTTAAAATAATGTATAGCTAAGAAAGAAAGAAATGGAAACTGTCATATAACAGTCTGAAGGTGGCACAATCAGAGATGTTTGTGATCATTTTACTTTTTTAATTTTTTATTATTAACTATGAGTTAATACATATATTGTTCCATAGTTCAATCACATCAAGTAGAATTGTACAATTGCTACCACAATCAGTTTCAAAACATTCTTTTTCTTCAGGACTCCTTGACATCATCTCCCTTTTAACTCCTGGACCCCCTGAAGCTCTTTTTCTACTTGCTGTCCTTATAGGTTCATCAATCATGAATTTCATATACTGAAACACAGAAAAACATAGAACACAACTTCATGACATAACACCTCTAAGATAGACCCTAATATGAACAAATGTCATGGTTTTCAATAGAAATAGGGTTGTGAACAAAAGCAGCAAGGCATACCTCTTTAAATTTTTCCTTCTGCAGTGAAAAAATAAGTTGATCATAATATGTGTGGTTTTTTTCATATAAGCTTATTCATTTCATATATGCTCTCGCTGGGGAGAAGTTGGTTTATAATTTTACTATAGATATATATTACAGATTTTGCCATTATATCCATTTTTTATGTATTCAGTGAAATTAATTACATTCACCATGTTTTACTGCCATCACTACCACTTATTGCAAATCTTTTACATCACCTCAAAGAGAAACTCAGTACCTCTTTAACAGCAACTCTTTTGCTCCCCATTCCCCTAACCCAAACCACTAAAAACCAAACCAGACTCAGTGCCATCAAGCTGATGTGGACTCATACAGTGACCTTATAAGACAGGCTAGAACTGACCCTGTGAGTTTTTGAGACTGTAACTCTTTGCATGAATAGAAAGTCCCATTTTTCATCCTGTGGAGTGACTCGTGGTTTCAAACTGCTGCCCATGTGAATCTCAGCCCAACTTGTAGCAACTGTGCTATCCGGGCTCCTCCCTCAAGCTCTGGTCACTACTTATTTGTGAGTGACTTTTTTCTGTTTAAAAAGTTGGTAAAATCACATAGGACAGGAAGCATCTGTAATTATCTATTACTTATGGCTAAGCTTATTTATATACTGTGTTACCTTTCTGCACTTTAGTTTTCATTTTCTCTCCATTTGAAAAAAGATTGTAAAGTTATGTGGTGACAGGAAATAATCTTTGGAACAACCTGTAATTACCATAATGCTAAATTTGTTCATATATTGCGACTTCTCTTTTACATTTTAGATCTCATGAGCTACGATCCAAGATTCTTTCATTGCAGTTACTTCTGTCCATTCTGCAGAATGCAGGACCTGTTTTCAGGACTAATGAGATGTTTATTAATGCTATTAAGCAGTACTTATGTGTTGCACTCTCAAAAAATGGAGTCTCATCTGTTCCAGAGGTTTTTGAGCTTTCTTTATCAATATTTCTAACTTTGTTATCAAACTTCAAGACACATCTTAAGATGCAAATTGAGGTAAGTTTTGCATTTAGGTATTAAAGTATAAGATTACTGTTAACAATTTCATGTAGTTTGTATTAAATCAGTTTTGTGTGTGTGTGTGTGTGTGTGTGTGTGCTATGAACATTTTGTTTTTGTTTTGTTTTTTTTGTTTTGGGGGGCATCACTGCCCCCTGGTGGTGGGAGTAGGAGGCCCAGCCTTGCTGCTGGATTTAAACCTCCAACCCAGTGGGCCGCAGTCCCGCGCACAACCACTATGCCACTGGAGCTCAGCCCTAAATCAGATTTTTAATACACCAAAAAGTTTTTGAAAATGTGAATCATATTTGTATGTTACATACCATACACACCCACACTTCTACTCTATTCTTTTTTATTTAAGATGTGCCTATGAAGTGCTAGGCACTTACATGGAGCTCTAATAATGCAAAACCAACTAAGACATAGCTCTTGTCTGTGAGAAATTTGTGCTAGTTGAATGAATGCATCTAGATATTATGAATTGATTTCACCCTCACACTAGCTCTTTCCTTGTTTATATTGTGTATAACTGTGACTTTGGTTCTTTAAAAAAAACTCCGGGTTTACAGAGTGACAGTATTGTTGAGCTTTATCTGTGGTGCCATTATTACTAACAGCAATTTTCAGATACCAGGATGACTTGAAATCAGCTTTGGCAATTTTTGGCAATTTCTGTGAAGACTGAAAGGGGGGGAAAGGTCCAGATATACACAATGTTTATATGTATGGTTTTAAACTACTTAAGTTTTATCACTTTAAAAAGGGTGCTTGGGGGAGGGTGTGTTTTGGGGAGGTATTATATTTTAAGACATTTGAAAATCATTCTGCTTTGTGTGTATATTTAGAATGTTATGTTTTTTTGAAATGTATATAGCAATATATATTGTATATCTAAAGTTTTCTCTAAACTTTAAAGGATATTTTTTATCTTTTCTAAATATTTTGGAAAGGTTCTAAAATATTTTAAGAGATTTAGCAGTATCAATTTAAGAAACTTCGAACATTTTCTTTTTCTACTGCCCAGATATACCAATTTCTTTTTTATCCCCATCAAATCAGCATTTTAAAGAAGTGCTTTGTGTTGTATTGATAGGATAGTTCTTCAGCTTTTCATTTGTGAAACTATTGCTTGAGTTGGGATTATGTGTGTCAGAGATATTCACTTGTATGTTGATCTGTCTTTACCGTCATTATACTGGAAATACGGTGTTTGGGCTTATCTTTGTGTCATAATTTAGGGTAAGACCTAATAATTTGTTAACTTAGTAGGAAGGTAAACTGTTATTCTCCCAGACGTTTGAGATGGTCATTGGATCCTATGCTAATATTCTGTGACAGCTATTAAAAGTCAGTTAGGGGCTGAGCCCCGGTGGTGTAAATGGTTGAGTGCAGGACTGTGGCCCCCAGGCTTGGTGGTTCAAGTCCAGTGGCGGCTCTGAGGAGCAGCAGTGGGTAGCGCCCACCAGAGGCAGTGATGCCCACCAAAAAAAAAAAAGTCAATTAGAACATTATAGTAATAAGCTAGTATAAAACAACCTTGGTCTATCAGGCATCAAAGAAGAAAATCATTGTGGTGATTTATCATTGTGAATGAAGGGGAGTTCAGAGTGGGCATCCAAAGCCCATCTGTAGGCAACTGGACATTCCCTCACAGAAGACTCAGTGAGGGGACAAGGCAGTCAGGATGCAGTGTAGCAACGATGAAACAAACATACAGTGTTCCTCTAGTTCGTAAATGCTTCCTCACCACCACCATATACACCCCCCAGCCCCCACTATCATGATCCCAATTCTGCCTTACAAATCCTGCTGGACGGCAGAGGTACACTGGTACAGATAGGAACTGGAAACACAGGGAATCCAAAAGCTTCTCTCAGGACCAGTGATGAGAAGGGCGATATTAGGAAGGTGGGGTAGAAAGGGAGAACAGATTGCAAGGAACTGCCTGTTGCCTCCTTCCCGGGGGATGGACAGTGGAGAAGTGGGTGAAGGGAGACGTCGGAGGGTGTCAGATATGACAAAATAATAATTTATAAAGTATCAAGTGTTCATGGGGGAGAGGAGAGCAGGGAGAGAGGGAGAAAATTAGCAGATACCAGGAGCTCAAGTAGAAAGCAAGTGTTTTGAGAATGATGAGGGAAACAAACGTACAAAAGTGCTTTTTTGTACACAATGGATGGATGCATGAATAAAATGATTTTAAAAAACCACCTTGGTGTTCTAACTTAAACCCTTTCATTTGAACCATATCTTTTGACATGATACCATCAAAAAAGTTTCCGGAAGTTTGCCATACATCTGTTTAAAGAATACAAAACTTTAGCTAGAGACAGTTGTTATTTTTAGTATTCTTAGATCTTCCCAGTTATCTTCAGAAACTGTAAGTGGAGGGTTGTAGTTGTTAACATTTGAAACTTTTTTTTAGCCACCTGCATGTCTTTTTTCTTATTATGTAATTTCTATGGTGAATTAGGTTGGGGGGATTACAGTTCAGATTATCAATTTTGGATTCAGCAAGTGAGGAATCATTTGTATTTTTCAGACAACAGAGAGCTCCAGTTTTGTGAGTAATTGTATAAATAAATTGCGTGGGTTGCATCTTTTTTATTGTGTCGATTAGAATTACTTTCTGCTATTGAGTCGATGCAAGCTCTACCAACCGTATAGGACAAGATAGAGCTGCCCCTGGGAGTAGAAAACCTCATTTTTCTTGTACAGAGCCACTGATGGTTTTGAACTACTGACCTTGTGATTAGCAACCTATAGCTGAGGCACAGTAAAATGTATGCTTTTCTCAGAGGTAGACAATGGTTGTATTTAGTTTTGTAAATATACGTATGTTCAAGGAATTATCACGTGATAATTTCTTCTAAAGGAACGCTAAATGATAGCAGATTTCTTCTGCCACAGAAAACAAAATACAAAAATCTTAAGTGCAGTGCAGATGCTATAAGAGCGCCTTAAAATCATCAGCCCATTTTATTTTAGTATTCATGTGTTAAGAGAAAGAACTCGAAACGTTCCAGAAGACCCTGGGTCCACATCTCTGCTCTGTAGCTTTGGCAATATTTGAAAAATGACTGCACATGAAGCAACATTTTAAACAGGAGTTTTCCCTTAATCACAGGTATTCTTTAAAGAGATTTTCCTGTACATTTTGGAAACTTCAACCAGCTCATTTGACCACAAATGGATGGTTATTCAGACCCTGACAAGAATTTGTGCAGGTATTTAAAATGAGCTTCACTACTCTCTCTGATAAGAAGATACTTAAATGGTCAAATGTATTCCTATGCTAGATGCCTGTTATTAAAATTAATGTGTTATATTGTTACAGATGCTCAGAGTGTAGTGGATATTTATGTAAACTATGATTGTGATCTAAATGCAGCAAATATATTTGAAAGATTAGTAAATGATCTATCAAAAATTGCCCAAGGACGGGGCAGTCAAGAACTAGGTATGAGTAATGTTCAGGTGAGAATTTTTAACACTTATTTCTATTATGCACTTTCCCATGGGTGAGTTATATGTTTGTTTGTTTAATATGCCTGTATTTGCTTTTCTTTAACTTATTAATAATTTTGCAGGAATTGAGCCTGAGGAAGAAAGGTTTAGAATGCTTAGTGTCCGTTCTGAAGTGCATGGTTGAGTGGAGTAAGGATCAGTATGTGAATCCCAACTCGCAGACGACTCTTGGTAAGGGGCAGTTTCAGTTTTCATTCTTTTCTTCACTTTAAGTAGTTATACTTTCAAGAATGGGTGCAGTTGCTATTAAGGAGCAGTCCCTATGAGTTAAATAGTTTTGTTTTATTTTTAGATAACTTTTTAAAATGCTTAATTTCTAACTTAATTTTCAAAAGTATATTTAAATTTTTTCTTAATTGATAGTGTAGAAAGCCTAGCTTTCTGTACTGTTTTTGGTTATTTTTTAATATCACATTGAAAGACAACACATTTGTGCAACTTGCTGTCAGATAATCAGGGGAGGAACACTTAGAAGGAAGGTTGGATTGTTTATTTGCTATTTGCTGACTTAGTGGCTGGTCTATGTGCTTGTCTTACCTTAATCAAGAGTGTTGGAAAGGAACATTCTTCAGCTGAGCACAGGAGACTGGGCGAATGCTCAGCACTGCAGATGCAATAAAAGAGCCCTTCCAAGTGTAAATTGTACACGCCCGCGTCTCATGTTCTTGTTGTGTTAGGTTTGTTTATTTTGCCGTGTTTTAATATTAAGGTAATCTACGTGTTACATTGGTATCACAGTAACATCGAAATATCTTTCTTTATTCAAATTTGTTTTATCTTTCCTGTTTTTTCCTTTATTTGACAGAATAATTCATCAGTTTTTCTTCTTATAGGTCAGGAGAAACCCTCCGAGCAAGAGACAAGTGAAATGAAACATCCCGAGACAATAAATAGATACGGTAGTTTAAATTCTCTGGAGTCGACATCGTCGTCAGGCATAGGCAGCTACAGCACGCAGATGTCTGGCAATGATAATCCAGAGCAATTCGAGGTCCTAAAGCAACAGAAGGAAATAATAGAGCAAGGAATAGATTTGTAAGTATCAGGTTCTGCTTTGGTGGCTTTTTGGGTAGGTGAAGTGGGGACCACATACTTTTATGTTTCTTAACAGGTTTTCTGATGATTTTTTAAAATACTTTTATTGGGGACTCTTACATCTCTTAACACAAGCAATACATTTCTCCAGTTTGTCAAGCACATTTGCACATAATGCCGCCATTCTCCTTTTCAAAGCTTTCTCTTCCCACTTGAGTCCCTGATACCCTCTCCCCATTTCTTTCCCCTCCCTCCCTCACCCACCCTCCCTCCTGACCCATGATAAGTTATTTTTTCCATATCTTGCATCATCCTTCCTCGCCCCTCACCCACGTTTCCATTATTTGTCCCCCTGGGAGGCAGTTCTAGGTTGATCCTTGTGATTGGCTCCCTCTTTCTCCCCCCACACTCCCCTAATCCTATTAGTATCTCTACTCTCCTTGTTGGCCCTGAGGGGTATATGCTGGACTTTCTGTTTGCAGGCTCCTATTTGTAGCAGTGTCCACGCTCTGGTCTAATCCAGTTTGTAATGTAGAATTGAGGTCATGATAGTGGGGTGAAGGAAACACCAAAGAACCAGAGGAAAGTTGTGTGTTTCATTGGTGCTGACTGCACCTTAACTGGCTCATCTCTTTCTTGTGACCCTTCTGTGAGGGGATGTGCAATTGCCTACTGCTAGGCTTTGGTTCTTCATTCCATACACACCTTTTAATGCACGTTGGGAATGATTTTGTTCTGGGTTTTAGATGCACTAATAATTGATCTCATAAACACCTCATGAACCCACAGGCTGGTATGCTTCTTCCACATAGACTTTGTTACTTCTGAGCCAAAAGGCTGCTTGTTTATCTTCAAGCCTTTAAGACCCCAGATACTTTGTCTTTTGATAGCCAGGCACCATCAGCTTTCTTTACCACATTTGCTTATGCACACATTTTTGTCTTCAGCGATTATGTTGGGAAGGTGAGCCTCACAGAATGCTGGCTTGTTAGAACAAAGTGTTCTTTTGTTGAGTACTTAAGTCTAAGCCCAATGTCCGTCTGCAACCTTAATTCTTAACATATAGATATGAGTACCTAGTTCTTTTCCCCTCTCATATATATTTACATATGTACATGCCTGTATTTAGGCCTCTATAAACGTCTTTTGCCTCCTGATTCTTTCCTCTATTTCCTTTTTACTTTTCTCTTGTCCCAACATTATGTTTGGCTTTCATTCGGGTTTAGTAATTCCTCACTACTACAGTGCCCTTAATTGAACCCCCACTTTGCATTCTGTGACCTTCCTTCCATTCATTTTAGTTCATTTGTGTGACAGTCATGTAATCTCATGTCAGTTTCAGGATTGGAAGTGTAGGGGTGGGAATCTAGCCTGTCAGTCTGGAGATAGCCAATGAGACCATATGACTTTCTCCTGAGAATTCTGGGAAATCTGGCCATATTTTCTCCTTGGAGGTGAGAGACTTATGATTCAGTCCCTTGGAGATGCTCTACTGACAAGACACAAGCTGATTCCCTGTGAAACATCCCAAAGGAGAAACCACATGAGCTTACCCTGATGGAACCAGACCTCCGAAGCTGGAAAAGCCACATGAAGACTCCTACTGATGCTGAGATGCGTAAGAAGCCCCAGAGAGGTCTCTGTCAGCGCTGAGATGCTTCTGCCACCACTGTATACACAAGACTGCACCCACTGGCCTGTGATTGTCCTGGAGTCATTGTATGTGCTTCATGAGTCTGAAGAAGACTTATGAATTGGTATTGGACATATGGGCTTAGTCCATACTAAGTACTGGACTGGGTTGGGATGCTTTCTCAATGTTCCATTCCTCTTATATATAAACCTCTCCCTTATGTATATATGCGTATTTATGAATATATTTCTCGAGTCTACCCAGACTAGTACAACTTGTTCCCTTGTTCCTGGGTTGGTCCCTCCTCCCCTTCCTTTCTCCCATCTCCCCTTCTCCAGTATCCCTCTGGAACCATTCATCCTATTCTTTTCATCTCTGAATTATTTATCCTGCATATCTTATCTACATAGACAGGCAGATATATTAATAAGTGCAAAAACCAGGCAAAGCCAAATAAAACAACAAAGGAAGTTAAAACCAACAAAACAATAGCAACAGCAGTAGAAAACAAACACAAAATAGCAATAACAAAAATAAAGTCACTGACAAAAATGGAAAAGCTTATGCATAGTTCGAGGTGTGTGTGTTGGCCTTTATGGGTGTTTTCCAGTCAAGTCTGATGTGGTGCCACACTCTATCTCCCAAATCAATTTTTGGTATTCCTCAAGGGTTTCATTACTCTGCTCCCCCTGCTGCTCTGCTGCATGCCCTCATTGCCTTGCCTCAGTGTAATGGGGCCAGACCAAGCACTATTCCTGCTCTGTTTCTCCATTGCTGTCTCCCATAGTGTCATTGTTCAAGGAGGAATGTAAATAACAGATTTTAAGGAGAAATTTTATTGAATAATGGCTATGTTCTATGCAACCCCTCCCCTAGTTTTATTTTTATTGTTACCATTCCTTCTTGTTATTACATTTCAATGTGTAAAATGGGTGTATCATTCTCCTGAATCCTAGACTTGTAGTGTGGTTTCGTATTCTTTTACCTTTTTCATTTTACTCTCCCCATTATAGATTTCATTCCTTTTTTTTTGGGGGGGGGGAGGGGGAATCACTGCCCTCTGGGAGTAGGAGACCCAGCCTTGCTCCTGGAGAGCTACTGCTGGATTTGAACCGGCAAACCAGTGGACCACAGCCCTGCACACAACCACTATACCACCGGGTCTCAGCCCCAGATTTCATTCTTAAATATCAGTAAAGTAACCTTATTCAGCTGAAATACTGTACCAGATTCTGATCTAATAAAAATCTAGTTTTCCCACTAAGTTTTGTACATCAGGCTTTTAGATTATTTCCTATGTTAATGTCACCACATTGCTTTTGTCCTTATTAACTATCTCATCTTTAAAAAGAATGCCAGTAAGAAAAATGTAAATGTTTGGTTTTTCTCGAGGAATTTAGCAATTGTAAATCTCCTTACAGGCTTAGTTAGTTTGCTACATATGCTGTAAAGCATTCCTCTCTGGTACTGAAGCATTCAGTATTCAGGTACATTTTTCATTAATTTGTAGAACAACTCTGATAAAATTTTGTACATTTTCTTAGTTATTAAATTGTAAAATTGCTTTTCTCATTTTATTTGCTCACTTAGTATTTAGTGTCAAACTTCTATCTGTTCAAGACATTATTCCTGGGAAAACTAGATGTAGGAAACAGCCCTCACTTCTGAAGAACTCATAGATTAGTATATATAAACAGTTATTTAGATTGGAATTCTGCCATGTCACTTGTCAGATACATAATTTGTTATTTGTATTATGGACCAACCACTTTGAAGACATTGACCCTGTGTTTAAGGTTATAGTCAACATGTGCGTAAGCTATCTTTTAAGAATAGTAATGTGTAAGGTTCATAAAATTTTGCCAAGGTACTGCTAACTTCTGTGGAACACATGAGAGGTGAAGCAGAAAGTGACAGAACTTCAAGGTGGAGATGCCCCTAGACTTCAGCCCTTTCTCGATCATTGAATTTGCTTTCACCTTCATGGAGCCAGTGCTTCCTTAGTCTGTAATTCCCAGTACTCTTCAGCGTCTGTTCATTCAGTGACACAACTTTCTCTTTCCAACCTGTTTGACCACATCATCTCAGGCTTTGTTCTCCCAGAATCCTGGAAGTTAATTTAGATTTTACTTCTCCATTGGCTTATACTGTGTTACTAAATCCAGTCAAATCTACTTCTTAAGCGTCTTGGTGACAGTCTCTTCTTAATTGCCCATTCACACTTATCTAGAGCAGTCTTTTTCTGAATGTAAATCTTATTTCTCCCCTCTTAATCTTAGAGATAAAATCCAGAGTATTTTATAAAGGCCTCTAATGCTCTTCATGATTTGGATCTGCTCCATTCTACTGGACCACCTACTACTGTAACTCACTTCACTGTTACAATGTGGTTATTTATTGCAATATCATGCTGTGTGCTTTTAGTTGTTCATGTGGTCTTTTATGCCTGCGATTTTTGTGTGTTCTATTAAATGTACATGTAATCATTCTTTAAAGCTCTGTTCAAGAGTCATCTCCTCCAGGAAGTTAATGATGATGGTCTCAGTTAATTAATCACTTCCTTTTCTGTGTTAGCTTCTGACTTAAGTATATATCAGATTGTTGTATTGTAATTTTAAATGGTTTAACTAGAATGACAGCTCCTTCAGAGTAGGGATTATGTTTACTTTTGTGCAAAAGATCTCTGACTTTTATTAGTACATGTGGCAGTGACAAAATTAGAACTTGAGGATAGAATCAGGAGAAGACGGAGACAAGCGTTCTAGGCTAAGAAAATGGCATGTGGACCAACTCACAGCAAGGGAAAACTGACCTTTATTGAGCAGCTTGACAATGATTTAGAGGAAAGATGAGAAGCAGGAGGTCAGACAAGATCATTAACTGGTTCCAAATTATTCCTCATGTAGAGGAATGTCTGGTTCCTCATGGAACTGACATACTGCTGGAGAAGTGGTACCATAAAAAAACTAGAAGGATGACTTTGCCAGCAGTGTGCAAAGGAAGACCTGGAAAATGAAATTGCAAACAATCACCCAAGTTACAACAGGTGATAAGGGTCTGAAGAAATTAATGGTAATGTTTTAATAAATAAAAGCAGATGGGCTGAGCCCCGGTGGCGTAGTGCTTGTGCGCGGGACTGCAGCCCACTGGGATGGAGGTTCGATTCCAGCTCCACGGAGCAAAGGCTGGGCCTCCTACTCCCACCACCTGAGGGCAGTGATGGCCAAAACCCCCCCCAAAAAAAACAGATGATAGGGCTGAGCCCCGATAGCGCAGTGGTTGTGTGCAGGACTGTGGGCCACTGGGATGGAGGTTCAATTCCAGCAGCAGCTCCACAGGAGCAAAGGTTGGGTCTCCTCCTCCCACCACCAGAGGACAGTGATGCCCAAAAAACAAAAAACATAGCAAAACAAAAAACCAGATGATAAGTTAAAGGGAAGCAAGGGATTGACATTTGAATTGGATCATTAAATATGAGGAAGAGTTCCCTAATTAATGGAGCAGTGAAGAAGCAAGCACTCTATGAATAGAGTGAGACTGGTGGAGCAGTGGTAAAGTGCTCCCTTGACAAAAGGAAGTTAGTTGGTGGTTTGACCCCACCAAGTGGCTCTGAGGGACAAACACTCACCAGTCAACTCCTATGGAGATGTCAGCCTAAGAATGCCTATCTCGTGGTTATACTTGGTCATACAATGGCACCTGGAGTTGAGATTGCCACTGTGCCACAGAACAACAGCAGCAGCAACTTAGATTAGATGGGCGCATACAGGTGGGGTGAGGGCACTGGGTTGGGTGTCAGTGTCGTTGATATGGTCTATATTCTAGAATAATAATTGGTTATACCTAGAGGTTTTTAAATTTAGGAAAAATGTTGCCATATTAAGGTTAAAACTATTTCCAAAATTCAAAATCTGAACTTTAAAAGCAGGAAACTTGCACCTAATCAATCGATGTTTGTTAAATGAATTTAGAATACTTCAGTTTTGAGAATATATATTAAACGTATGAGATTGTTAATATTCGCCTTTGTGTCTAAATCTATGAATTATTTGCCATTGTAGGTGAATATACATGTAATAGTGTAGTTTACCACCAATAGTGATGTGATAAAAAAAACTTTGTCTTATTGTTACAAAATAGTCTTTGAATGATCCAAATCGTTTTTTTTTCTTTATATGATAAACTGCAGTTCCAGTTTACTATATACATTTGACTAGTTCCCAAATGCCTCATTGTCAGCACGTTTAACCCATACAGTCATATGTCCCCCAGGTGACTATATTCTGAAAGTTCTCCCTCTCTGTTAATCTTTATATTCAATTAGGTGCTATGACAAACTTTATTTATTGCCTACCTATTGAATAATCCATATAAGAATAGCCTTCCATTCAAGACTTTTCTAAGAAAAGAATTTAAGTCCCTATTTTTATTTTGTTTTGCTTTTTAAATTATTAATTTACCTTAGTTTAAGATTGTTTACATAATACAAATTGTTTTCTATTTAATGTTCCTTTACCTTTAACATCATCTAGGTTTAATAAGAAACCAAAGAGAGGAATACAGTATCTCCAAGAACAAGGGATGCTTGGCATTACACCTGAAGATATTGCCCAGTTCTTACATCAAGAGGAAAGATTAGACTCCGTAAGACTACTGTTTTACTTCATTTTAGTTTAATCTTTTCATAAAATTGCAGTGCAAGTTAATGCATATTGTGACCCCTTTACATAGATCATAGAAAGGTAAATCAAAAAGTATTGCTACTAGGGTTCTAGTTCATACATGCTTGGATTTATTCTAAACACAACTATGTTTTATTATCTTTGTGATCAATAAATAGCTGTGCTTTGTCATTAATACACTGTCTTTGCTTTTAAAATTGTGCTAAGCAAAAAAATATTTTGAAGGTAAGCCCTAAGAGCAAAATTTTGACAAAACTTAAATTTGCAACAAGTTTATGGAAATACTATCTCCACAGAAAACAATAGTTATAGTGGGATCAAATGTACTAAAGAAAGTCAGAAAGATCTCAAAAAGCTGCCAAGAGAGGAGAAACTGTCAACCTTGACAAGTGAATTAATAGGCTGATTATGCATTTTCAATCATACACTTCATGTTTAAAATAGTTAACCCTACAGTCAAGGGCTTGTGGGACGTTGTTTGCTCTGTGAATGGCTGTGTGATAACATGCTTATAAGATAAATGTTTATATATCTATCTATATTTTTTTATATTAGACTCAAGTCGGTGAGTTCCTGGGAGATAATGACAAGTTTAACAAAGAAGTCATGTATGCATATGTGGACCAACATGACTTCTCCGGAAAGGACTTTGTTTCAGCCCTTCGCATGTTTCTGGAGGGGTTCCGTCTCCCAGGGGAAGCTCAGAAAATTGATCGATTAATGGAAAAATTTGCTGCAAGATACCTAGAATGCAACCAAGGGTAAGATTCCAATTCATATGTTCACTGTCACTTATATCCAAGACATTGTGCTAGAGAGTATATGAGAATTCAGAGATAATAGGACATGAGCCCCTGCTCTCCTAAGACTAAGAGTGTCTTTGATTTAGAAATAGTAAGATACCAATTTATGAGATAGAACATATTCTCTAAGAGAAAATGAAAAGTACAGGATAAGATGACTTTAGTTAAATAAAACTGTAAACTATAAGAGTTTGTAATGTGATACATTTACTTTTGCAGACAAACCCTATTTGCTAGTGCAGATACTGCTTATGTTTTGGCTTATTCAATTATCATGTTGACCACAGATCTTCACAGTCCACAGGTATGTTTTCTTCCAAGAAAGCTGAACAAATGTATAAACTAAATTTTTTTCAACCCAATAAGGAAGTAGTAGTTAAAATTTTACAAAGTTTAAGGCATTCACTAAATTGGGGCATTTAATTTGGGGTGGTATATCTTCTACAAGTGTAATTTCCTGTAGTAATTCTAATATAACTTTTTAGGTTATGTGTAAAACAAATCTGTATTTGCCAGTTGCATGGTCAACAATTATGTAAAGTATTAGATAAACTTTAAGATGATGGGGAGATACTATGTAGACATCTTTTTAATGTATTATAAATTGGGTGAAGATTTTCAGAGCTAATCAATGTTCATTCAACAATCCATACACATTTTGTTTCATGTCTTTGATGACAGTTCCTACAGTATATTATCATTTATACCCATTTTCTTCTTGTGTGTCCTGTTTTTTGTTTCTTCTTTCCTAACCCTTGTAAACTTCGTTATTGGTTATTGCTTTTTTATTTAAAATGATTCTTTGAAGGCACCTTCCTAGTGTTAGTGTTCAAACTTATAGACCTGTCTGTTGTTTGGTTTGATTTTTTTAAGTTTTTTTTTTTTTAATTTCCAAAATAAAGAAATTAGTGTAATGAGTTTGTTCCCCAGATTCCACTGTGAAAAATTTCTGTCCAATCTTGTCCATATACATTTCCTCCCCTTGATTATTTAGAAGGAACTCCCAGTTATCATTTCATCTAAGAAATGATTTCCCATTTCAGTATGTACTTCTAAAACAGGTAAAGACTTTAAACATAGCTACAGTATCTATCTGTTTATAAGACTTTTGATGCATCCTAGGATGCATGTTATTGGTGTGTGAAATTAAGTGTATCTTCTTTATTATGACATGTACTAGTCAATTAAAATTTATTTTGTCCTTTTATTGCTTGTGTGGCCTGTAATTTTGCTACTGTTGTGAATGGGGCGACCCCTGTGAAAGGGTCGTTCAACCCCCAAAGGGGTAGTGACCTCCAGGTTGAGAGCTGCTATTTTAAGGGAAGGTTAATATGGAAATATATGTCAAACATATAATAAGGGATTTGGAACTGGAATTCCACTTTTGCATATCAAGTATCAGTAACTATGCATAGACCAAGGATTGATTTGCTTTTCTTTTTTCCTTTTTACATAGTTTCACATTGTGCAATCAGAACAGAGAGGTGTCTGGGCAGAATACTGAAATAGCAATAGAGCTTGTTCTAAAATCTAGGTTAGCATGTAGAGATGGAGTCCCCACAAAGTCCCTCAAGTACTCAAAAATTAGCTCTAAAAATCTTCACCCAATTTATAATACATTAAAAAGAAGATGTCTACATAGTATCTCCCCATCATCTTAAAGTTTATCCAATGTGAAAACATGGCAGGCTTTACATTTTCCGGTGATCTGAATCGTCTTTAGCCACTTAAGGAGATAGTACTTATGTGGTTTTATTTCACTTTTCCTGGGTCAAAAAACAGGAAGTGTTTAAGTGTTAGCATTTGGAATGAAATGGCTCACTTTTTTTAGAGCTCTGACTCCAGATGATAATTTAAAGTTATGACTGTTTTTGTCTTTGCAGTAATAATACACTATATTTGAAAACTTATAATTTTTCATTTTTTAGAAAATGTACATTTAACCGACCTTTCTGATATACCATAAAACTCTCTTTGCAGAGTAATCTGAACTAAATGAAGTCATGCATTCAGAGGTTATATCCTCCGAACATTACAAATTCCCGACAGTTTTTTTTTTGGCATCACTGCCTCAGGTAGTCGTGGGTGCTACCCAGTGCTGCTCCTGAGAGCTGCCGCTGGATTTGAACCGCCAAGCCCACAGGCCGCAGTCCTGCACTCAACCGCTTATGCCACCGGGGCTCAGCCCCCGACAGTTATTTTTTTAAGCTAACAATGTGCTTGACTGTTGTAATAGATCTACTATCGTAGAGATGCCAAATTTGTGTTCCTTAGCTTTATCAGAATATGTTGTAGGACATTCCTGTTCAGGGTTCTTTTACACAGAACAAAACATTCCAAGTATACTGGATATTGTCTAAATCACATAACATCATTGAGTTGCTTGAGAGAAATGATCTTGTTTTAAATAAATTTTAAAAATTGTTATTGATTACTACTATATAAAATTGTCCTTTTAAATCATTAACAATACATATATGTTCTTCTGAACTATGATTTGAATCTTTCTCAGAAACTCTGGTTGTAGCTCTTTGACCATAGCCAAATAAAAATTTCATTTTTTAGCTTCATTTCTAACTATATGTCCATTTAGAGTATATGCCAGTAGGGGGTCTTTTCTATATTGTCTTCCTATCCTGTCACTTCATTTTTCACTGTATATTTGCTTTGTTGGTATTTTCTACTTTCCTTTTCAAAGTATTTCTAATATCTCTTATGGCGATTATTTGAATTCTTAAAATACAAGTGAAAATTTTATGTTAACTTCAGGAATTATAATGGTTTATTTATATCTAGGTTAAAAATAAAATGACAAAGGAGCAGTACATTAAGATGAATAGAGGAATCAATGATAGCAAAGACCTTCCTGAAGAGTATCTGTCAGCTATCTATAATGAAATAGCCGGGAAAAAGATATCCATGAAAGAAACAAAAGAACTCACTATCCCTACAAAATCGAGTAAGCAGAGTAAGTACCCTAGTCTGTTGAATCCTGATTGTTCAATGGAGAATATATAAACTCTTCAGAGTATTTTCACTTGAATTAGAAGTAAGTAACCGTATAAATATGAATAGAGCCATGTTTTGATGAGAAGTCCTTAATGTACAGTCTGGTAATCTGATTATTTAGGGTTTTTTTCCTACCTTCTTCAGAAAGAGAACACTGGGAAAATGAAAAAATACACATAAAATGCCAGTGTTTGTGTGCATATAATATATACTTGCCCTTTAGAATTCAGTCTTCACAAAAATTCAGAACTCAAGGAAATTGATTATGCTGCTGAAGTTATTAATGCAGAACTTTATTCAGTCTTTGTTTCTGCCACCTTGTCATCTACTGTGTTAGTCCAAGTAGACTAGGGAAACAAATTCATAGACACACATATGGACATAAGTGTAAGGTTTATATACAAAAGAAATGGAACATTAAGAAAGCATCCCAGCCCAGTCCAGTTCAAAGTCATAAGTCTGATATTAGCCCATATACTCAATACCAGTCTATAAAGTCTCCTTCCGACTCACCAAGTCACAGGTCAGTGGATACAAAAATCCTGGCGCTGGCAGGAGTCTCCCCATGGTTCCTCGCTTCCAGGGCTCAGGGTCCATCAACAGCATCCAGTGGTGGTAGAAGCAACTCAGCGCTGGCAGAGGTCTCCACGTGGCTTCTCCAGCTTCAGAGGTCTGTCTCCATCAGGGTAAGGCTGTGTGGCGGCTTCTCCTCTGGCTGCTCCGGCTCCTCAGACGCTGCCATCTTGTCCGTAGTTTGTCGTCTCGGAGACTGACTCCCAACAACTGAGGAGATGGTCTCTCTTCTCCACCAGGGAAATATCGTGAGATTTTCCAGAAGTCTCAGGAGAAAGCCATGCCCACACAGAGGCCCCATTGGCTACTCAATAGCTATCTCCAGAGTAGCAGGCTAGACTCCACCCCTACATCTCAAACATGAAATTGGCATAGCAAATACCTGACCGCCACTTCTACAAGCAGCATACTACCATCTGATGGGTGTAGTGGTGACTTAGGAGAAAGTTGAGGTTATTTGGAAATTTGCTCAGCTGGAAATCACTACTTCTGACAGACCTAAAATTGTCACTGTAACATCCCTACATCTAACCAGCTCTGGGTACCCATATCGCTACACTATAGATTATGTAGGTAGTATTATTAAGCCAGCATTAATGTGATTACAGATAAGATGGGGGGAGTGACTTAAGAATGTAACGGGCTGAGCCTTGGTGGCGTAGTGATTGCTTGTGGGACTGCAGCCCACAGGGTTGACGGTTCAAATCCAGCAGCAGCTCTCCAGGAGCAAGGCTGGGCTTCCTACTCCCACCAAGTCAGTGATGCCAAACACACACACACAAAAGAATGTAACAGGGATATAGAAAAGGAGATTTCTGCCTTTGAGAATTACTACTTGGGAAACCTCTGTTGCAGGGAAAAAGCAAAAAGTTCTGTGTGATATGAGGTACAAATATGACTGAGGGAGTGGGAGAGAGTGTTGGGCAGAATGATGGAATACAGAGGAGCTTCAAAAAGCTTATGGAAAAATGAAACTTTAAAGCTCTCTCATCTAATTGGTCTTATTTCTTAAAAAATTTATATGAGTGATCATGTTCTAAGAAAGTTTAGTAAGTTCTACGTCATTTTATAGAAAAAAGGACAGAGAGATAAATAACTTGGAATCATAGAATTTGTAAGGTAAGCCGTTTGTGAGGAGATAACATTCAGGCATGTGTGGTTTAAAGATACTGTTGCTTTGTACCTCTTAGTCCTACTCACCTACTCCTTACTTGGGTCATTTTCCCAGTACCTAGATTGACAACTATATATATATATATTAGTTGAGGGCTCATGGAGCTCTTAGAACAATCCATTGTGTCAAGCATAGGTTGCAATCATCCTTTGAAGACATTTTCTTTCAACTTGAGCCCTTAGTATCAGCTCCTAATGATTCCCCCCGCCCACCCACCCTCATGAACCCTTAATAAATTATAAGTTGTTGTTACTGTTATTTTCATACCCCATCCACTGTCTCCCTTCACCCATGTTTCTGATGTTCTTCACACTATGTGGGAGCGGGGGGG